>VYZW01060910.1:232123-252539 GCA_013401315.1 Balaeniceps rex
TCCGCCTCCCGCCGCGCCGTCGGCTCGGAAAATGCGGACCGGGGGGCGCGGGTGCTGGCTTCGCGCCGGGGCGGGCGGCAGAGCCCCGGACGGCCGTTCCTCCGCCGCCCCCCGCGCCGGTGCCGCCGCCGCTCCCCGGGCGGCGGGCAGGGGCAGTAAATCCCGACCTTCCCACCGGGGTTAAGGGGGAGAATAAACTTTCTAGTCTCGCCCAGGAGTAAAAGTAGAGCGCTACCATTTTACGAGTGTGTAACTTTTGATCAACCAGCACTGTTTGTACGGTTTATTCCCTCTTCATTCTCTCCATCCCAGGGCTGCCCAGCAGCTGGCAGCTCCATTTTGGCAGCCGCTCCTCGGCCCCTGAGCCGTAGCAGAGGTGGCACCTCCTGGCGCTTGCCTGTGTGGCTCTGTCGGCGGTGGAAGGCCATGGTGCTTTGCCGGTGTGCATTTTGCCTGGGGAAGACTGTTGTCCTAGCTGCCGCAGTTGCAACGCTCTCCCTAAAACTTTAGGGTTTATTTAAAACAAAAAAAAACCTTGGGACTGCTGCCCAAGAGAGTCGTTGGTGCCTTGATGAGGGCTGGCCTGAATGCAGGCAAAGCAAGATCTCTTGCTATAAAAGCTTCTCCCACAAAGGTGTATTACGTATATCCAACTGATCCGTGTATCAGTTGGAGTCTTTTATATGGAGTAGTACTGAACTACACACCGGCTGCTTTCCACCGGACGAAGTAAGGCTGGGGTCAGTAAGCTATTTTGAGTACACTGGTAGGGCTGCTCAGCCCAGCTCAGGGTCTGCGCCCTTGGACTGATTTTGTTCAGCGTTTTCATGCTGCGTGTGCTTGGGATGGTAGGAAGCGTTTACTTGTGGCAGCAGCGGTGTTGGAGACACACGAGGTGCTGGGAGTGTAACCCCTGACTCTGCATGGTCAAGCTCTCTGCTCTGCCAGGTGAGCTGGTTCAGGCACCGACCTTGATCTGTCTATGCTCTCGTTTAAGTGTTTCAAGGCTGCTGTAGTATGCTTGTACAATTACCAACGACTTCTGAGTTTCTCCGTACATAGAGAAAAGGGCAAGTTATCTTTGCTGGAGCAGAAGATAATCTGGTGAGGGGCTGAACCTCCTCAGGGAGGTTCCTTCAACCATTCTGAAGTCCTGTGTCTATCTTCAATATATATAAATTAAAAAAACCCAAACCAAAACCAACCCCCCAAATCCTATTCTTGGGGACTGACAAACAGAACTGTTCAGCCAGAAAACAGCACAACTGTCAGCTCGATGAGGATTTTAATTCCAACTGCAGGACCGTTAACACAGATTTCAGTATTTGTCCTGAAGTTCTTTCTTTGTGTTTGAGCCTATTAAAAGGCAAACACCTTTATTGCAACTGCAGGGTCTTGAACAACTTCTAATGGAAAAGGAATGTAAAATACTGTGGTCTTTTGAAAAGCTTTAGTGACAATGCTGACGCTTTCTAGTCAGCTTGTTTTGCTGTTGAACTCATTTTTGTATCAATACTGATATGATTGATATGAAGAGGGTACCACACCTCAGGTTGTATGTTAGAATAGTGTGTCTAGTGTAACGTAAGTGACTGTTACGGAACAAACATGGTGCAACACCTTCTTCCTCTGCCTTCTTTTTGGAGGTTATTATGCTATTTTCTCTTTTGGGTGAGGTGAAGACCTGCAGGTACAGCGGGAAAATCTAGAATAGCCAGCACACTTGTGTCTGTTCAATTAATGGATTCTAATACCCTGCTAGTTAGCGTTCAAAGACCCATTTCCCTGGCAAACTGGAGTGCGTGCATTGGAAACTGTGCTTGATGATACGGTATTACTCGCCAAAGCCACATACTTGGCTAAAATCCAGGCTGCCAGGTCCTGTCTCTGGGGCTGGCTTAAACATCCTGGGTTGCTGCCTCTAACCAGAAATTAATTTGTTTAAAAGTGTGAATCAGAGGTTACACTTTTCGTTGTTACAATGACAGCTTTCTCAGCTACTGAAAGTTAGGAGGTGGGAAGCAAATCTTGATTATAGTTAAGACTGCAGCCAAACTAGACAAGGCTAATACTCCAGGTGTATAACGTGTTTAAGTCTTCCCTTTCTCTTGAGCGGTCAGGTATGGCAGCAGTCCTTAAACAGTTGTTAGTAGCCTACCATCAGAACCATTGAGCAATTTTTCACTTGACATGTCCGTGTTTTCAGTGAAGGGATGTTTGGCCTGGCTGTATGCTTCTATATGGTGCTCAGTGCCCTCTGACTGCTTTGGAAAGCTTGGGCAGCAGGCGCTTGGGGTCTCTTGCTCTGTGATTAGAAGCACCAAAGCAGTAGTGTTGGCTCAAGCCAAATGGATAGAATATTTTCCTGAGATGAGGAGTCCCTTGTTCTATTGCTTTCCATTAAGTTGCTGTGAACAAAAACCTGGTCTTTAACTGTGTGGACTCAGTTGCTGAACAGACTAATGGCAGTTGTGTTTTCACAAAGATTCTGGCTTTTTTTTTTTTTTTCTCTCCCCACAAAAAAATCGTGTATCTGGTTTTGCTTGCAAAAAGAGTCTCTCTGGGGCTTGCAACTGTTACTCTTAGTGCTGGTACAGTTCATGACTGGAAAAATAAGGATGAAGCTGCCTCAACAGTAGCAGCAATGTGCTGATGTGCTCTGAATGAGGGGACCGTGCCACTGAGCAGTCTTGTGAAGACATGCAGCTCGGCACAGTTATCTACTAACACTGCATCTCAGATGATGTATTTAGGGGGTTCCTCTTACACTTCAGCAGCTCTTCACTTGCGTAACCTGGTATCTTTCAAAATCTTCTGGCTTTGTGGGACTTAGGAGTCCCAAAACACTACACACGATTTCTTGAGAGAGTATGTAAGCCTTTCTTTTCCTGGAGCCTTGACTTGCATTTCTGGGGCTGACAAAATGGACTTTAATGTTCCTTTTGTGCAGAAAGAACTTTTTGCTGGCAGTAGGACAAGATTTCCTCCATTGTCCTAGTAGACGTAGCTGCACCTTTTTCTACTGCTTTATTTGTTTTCTTTATCGCTAGGTACTTACAGTACTGTAGGTAAGAATTTTTTTTTTCCTTAACGTGGAATTATGAAATCAAACACTTGTAAGTAAATAAGAGTGGACAGCTGTTGTTGGAACTGCAAAGGAAGAATGATTTTGCTGAACAGAGCGTCTGTAGCAGTGACTTGAAGATGAAAGAGGAAAAAATAGAACAGTGACATCAGTAGGTCCCTTGAACAGCAGTGAGTCTTCCCCTCTCTTGCATGAAAAACTTGGGGGGGAGGGAAATCTTGTTATTCTGACTCAGGCTGAGGGTCCTGGCTTGACAGGGTGGCATTATGTGAGTTATTTAATGGCATTGCTATCCTCTCATCTCAGCTGGTGCATGAATGAGGTACTGAAATGCAGGGGATTGGTGCACTGTGTTGGAGGGATGCTGGAGCAGCTGATACACAAGCAGCTGCCCGTGCATTGGCGTGGGTTGGGCAGCCAGAGGCTGGAGCCGTGTCAGCTGTTCCTGCCCTCTCCAACGCTTGGGCATTGAAGGGTAACTTGAACTCTTCATTCATGCTTGCACCCACTTCAGGAGGAGGGAGCCTGCCTGGCTCTCCAACAGTGGAAAGTGTTGCTTGTGGTATGCATGGATCTTCTGTCCCCGTTCCCTATAACCAGTGCTGTCACATGCAGTCAAGACAATCCTTCACCCAGCCAGAGTAAAGCCTGCTCTCAGACCTTATGGGGTAGAGAAAGCTTAGCTAAAGAATCTGCTTCCTTTGATCCTCCAACAAGGCCAAGCTGTAGCTGCTCAGGGCTTTTAAAATCCCAATGACATGAAGTTGATGCAAGTCCTATTTGATCCAGTTTCCCACACTTTGAAGCCCTGTGAAAGAGCCCATGGGTTCCCTTTTCTCCCACTGCAAATGCCCATCTAAGCAACAGGAGACCTCAGAGGCTTGGTCTGACCTTGCTGGCTCAAAACAAAACACTGTGCCTCGGCTTCAGTTTAAGAACTGCGCAGGCTGCACAAGTGCCTTGATCTGGCTGCTTTGTGGGTAAAGTGGGAACAGCTGATTTTTATGGCTGAAGTTGGCTGCCATATGTTAGCACCTCTCCTAAAGCTGGCCTGGGCACGAGTGCCATTGAGCTGCTTTCAGCTGTGCCTGGAGACTTCTGAGCACGGCCCCTTCCATCTGCAGGGGCTGGCAATAACCACGTACTGCACTGGTCTGCCTTGGGAATTTTATTTGTATTCATTTTCTTGCTGCTGTCTATCTTGTCTATGCATTTTTTTCCCCGGTCTTCTACAGTTGCTAAATACGGTAGCCCTTGACTAACAGCCTGTGCTTCATGAGCCAGATCTCAGCATAGTCCCAGGAGGAGCCGGGTGGCAAGGGAAATGGGTGTTGGGGCCTCTGATGCTTTCTGCCATGCACTGTCCCTGCTGGGTGAGGGCACCCTGAAAGCTGCTATGGCTGCCCTAAGTGTTGTAAAGGCTGGGGTGCTGGGTAGGCTTTGTCCTCTTCCTTCATGACCATTTGCTCCTTTAATAGGAAGGGGTCCAGACAATTTTCGTGGGGAGGGAGCCCCTCAGCCAGTACAGAGGAGTCTTGTGTGTCAAGGGACTAGATTTGCCACGTAAAATCAGTGAGTTGTCTCTGGATTGCTGATTCCTGAGGGTGCTGGACATTACTGCAGGTAAGGGAGGATATCAGCTGTATCTCTTCAAAAAGTGATGTTTCCATGGCAGCAGATACAGTGCAGGGAGTCTTCTTGAAAGCTGATGTTTTCTTGACCAGCTTTCAAAAGAAAAAAACCGAAACAACTCCATTCTTAGTTTAATAGGAAAGAACAACAGCATTGATTGCTGAACCCTGTGCAGCAGACATCTGATGGGTGTGGGGGTTTGCATGTCTTTAAGAGAAGCTCACCTCCAGGTAGGATGATGATGACCCCACTGTTGCCTCCACTGGAGTCTTTGTAATATGGGCACTTCTGATTTGAGATTTGCTGTATGGAGGAAAGGAAGTGTTTACGCTTGTCCTTTTAATATCCTGCAGTGAGTAAGCAGAAAAATGTCAAAGGGTGACTGAAAGGGAAAGCAAGCATTAAGCGAGATTAAGCACTAAATTGAAATGCTCTTGTTCAGCCAAAACTGTCACACTGTGTCAGCTTCAATTTAAGACTCCAGAGGGACAGCTTTCTCTCCTGTTAAAGGTAGTGAGCATCTTCAAAGTCCCTCATATTTGGGTGTGTATTAGCCAGAGAGGTTGGGAGCCTTCACTCAAAACCCTTGTATTGGAGGGTAAGCTTTCAACCACAAGCCTTCTCTTTTGAAAAGGGCTGCAGGGACAGACCAGCTACCCGTAACTTTCTAATCTGGATCTCTCCTGAAGGTTCAATGTCACTCCTGCTATTTCTTCTTGCTCCTCTTCCTCCTCCTCCTCTGCCCTTGCTTAAGGTTTCTGAAAGAACATGTAGCTGTGTGCTGGCTTTGACAGTTCGGCAGAGTGATACCATGAGCTGCCAGCAAATGCTGGTGTGCAGGGAAAACGCTCACTGTGCTATTACTTGCTCCCGAACAGAAAGGGGTGGATTGATGCTATCTAGCGAGAAACCAGCACTACTATTGTGGTACGAATGCTGTCACTGAAAGAGGCAGCTTTCCTGTTTCACAAGCTGACTTCTGTATTGCAGAGTGTGACAGCAGAGCAATAAGTGTCCTCGGATGCTCACTGACAGTGGAGCGCTCCAGCAAATGTATACACTGCCTTGGCCGAGCCTGGGATGCTCCATTAATTTCTGCAGAACTGAGGTCTGTAGGAACATGCTGTGCCACTCATGGTTTGGAGTGACAGGCTTCTGAACTGCCCCTCTCCTGCTGGTACCCTACCAGCAGCACAACAAATGTGTGTTATGCTTAAAAACTTCATAGGCAAAGAGGAAGCACACCTTGTGTGTGTGTATATATATAGGGGGGTGTGTGTGTATATATATATAAAAAAAGCCAATAATTTATTGTTAGCATAATTGAAATTTTAACGATCTAATTCAAGAATGATTATTAGTTTAGATCTTACTACAGAAAAAGACTATGCAGGTGAAGTCTTAGTAATAATAATAAAGATAATGTTGCATGGACTTAGTTTCTACACATTTTCCTGGTGCTATTCTCATCCTTCCCCTGGCTTCTGAGGCTGGTAGTGTCATTTTGGTGGTGGCAGGGGTATTATAGCAAGTTGTCAGTATTGTGACTCCTTTGGGAGGAATAGGATGTTGGTAGCTGCTTCTTCCTCACTGTGGGATCCACTGGGGTCCTTCTGTTATGTTTGCTTTTTACACATTTGCTCTTCCTTTCATTGCTCTGCAAGCTCCATGTTATATCCAAATCTACTATATAAAGTGCCTTTTATGTGTGTTAGATACTATTTCTTTGCTCTCTTTGCTACCTCTAAAATAGTTTTGTCCAGCTGCAGATCTCCATTGGCAATTGATGACTTTCTTACAGCCATGGGGTCTCTAGTGTCAACCCTCTGCCCTATCTATTACTTATCATACCATGCCTGTCCTGTCACACCCTGTGTCTCTGCTTTCCGAGATACACCAAGTAAAACAAAGCTGTAGGCAAATCAAGAAGAGTTCAGACAGAGCAAGCCTGACAAGCCTCTAGTCCTGATGCCTTGCAAACTTGGTTCAAAGCTTATGGCCTGTTACTAGCAATGGCAATATGGTCTCATGGGGTAACAAAGAGGCTGTTGAGCAGCTGCAGCTTGCTGGGTGTGTGGGAGAGACTAACAGAGGAAGAACAGCAGTTTTTCCTGTTTTGTTTTTCCTGTTTTGCTTTCCCTTCTCTAGCAGCTAGAGGGGAGTGGAGTTTCATCAGAGCCCCCTAAGCCTGGGACAGAGATGAAAAGATGTGCCAAGGGAGGCAACCTGGGCTGGAGTTGGTGTTTTCAGTCAGGTGCTTCCCCTGTGCTTCACTAGGATCAGAGCCCACATTTAGCAGTGATCTTGGTTCGTGAGAAATACCTCAAAAACGTTGAAAAAGCTTTGTAAGTAATGCTTCTTGGCTGCTCTTTAGCATGGCAAAACTGTATGTTTCGGCTGTGAGCGTTGGGGATGTTGCTCATGTCTGTTTTCCTTTGTTTACTTTTTTCTAAAGTACTTTAAACTACTAGCAGGAGTCCTAAGGTGAGTGAAAAGCAATCCTAATCATCCCTCTCTCTTCAACTGCTCTCTGCCTAAACATGTATTGCATCATGGCGTTAGAAAGTCTTGATTAACTTGATCAGGATAGCAGAATTTAAAAGAAACCACCCTGATGCTTCCGCTCGAGTCATTGCTGTCTGACATTCGTTGCAGTGCTCTACAGCAGTCCAGTCCATGGGAATACTTGTATAATAGTGGACATCTGCAGCTGCTGGCAGGAAGGGCTGCCTTTGAAGAAGGCCATTTTTTCTAAACTTGCATCTTCTGGTCCCCTGTAGTCTCTGCAGAGTAGTCTAGGGTCCTGATATGTCCCCTGCTTTTCCTCACACAGGCTCCCGGGAGTGGAGCTGTACAAGGACTTGCCTATAAGCATCTTTAAAGAAGCTGTCCTGTAAGTAGGAACCAACCCAAAAGAAGGGTCAGGGGTATGAAACGGGCACAGATTGCACTGGCTGAAGTGCGTCTTGCTCTCTAGTCGCGGTATTGCTCTGTAGAAGACAAATCCCTTCAGCACAGCTCAAAAGTGTTTTGCCTACATCTGAGGAGTCTTGAGAAGCAGGCTGAAGGCAGAGCAGAAGCCCCCAAATCAAGTGCTGGTTTTAACTAGCCTGCTGACTCTTCTGTGCACTTTGATTACTGTTTGCAAAGCTTAGTTTTATGCCTGACCATAGACAGGCTTCAGTCCGCATGAGTGGATCACACGCTGCTGCATGCTGTTTCCATAGCACCACTCAAATCTGTGCTAGGCAGTCCCTGAAGAGGCTTGCTGAGCAGCTGACATTCATTCAGGGATGAGGAGCATCAGGAGATGTACCAGCCTAGTGCACGGGGTGGGGAAGGGGCATTATTTAAATACGGACTTTCCTGTTGCCAGATGTCACTGTCTTGGCAGAAGGAAAACAGGCCGTTTTACTGCAACATACTTTGCTTGGAGCCATGAGCACTTAAAAGTGCCATTCACGCTGTGTGTTTCATCTCTTCAACAAGCCACTTGCAGTGTTGTGCTCCAAACTTTTTTTTTTTTTAAGAGGGGATTTGATCTTGAGTAAAAGGATAGACCTGCAGTGAGTTCTTGTCTTTCTCTTCTCCCAGGACTGGTCTGGTGCCTGCCTGGCAGGTATTTGTTTTACGTTCTTGTCCTCTGGGTTGTGACAGCCCTTTGCGTCCACTGCCTAGGCATACTCTTCAGGTGCTGTGCAGCTATAGTGCCCCAAGTAGGTAGTGTACAGGCCCTCGAGCAAGGGATGTGCCCTGGATGTCTCCACTGGCTGTATCCAGAGCATTGCCACGTGGTCTGTCACCACCTCCAGAGTCACTTGAAAGAGCAGGGAGCAGAAGTTAATGCAGAGGATCACAGAGAGATAACTGTCTGGACATCTGAAGAATGCCAGGTGATGCATCTGAAATGGCAAGCTGGGGTTGTGCTGCTACCTGCCAAGCAGTTGCTCATCCCTCATCTTCTTACTGAGCAAGACTGAGCCCAGCATGGGCTTGGCTCCCTACTTCTCCCAGGTAAAGTAAACTGCCGTGGCTGAATGTCTCTTTTTGAATAAGATTTTGATTTCTAGACGCAAACAAGTCCTACTTTCCTGCCCTTCACGTTAATCTTTAAATACTCAATCAACTATGTTTTTTCTTTTCTGGAGGCATCTCTGAGTATTTAATGTTAGGGGCAGAATTCAGTTTTGGACTGCATTGTCTCCAACAGTTAATTTGTTCAGAGAAATAAGTCTACTGCAAGTGCATGCTTTATTACTCAGTTCCAGCAACCAGTGCTGCCATTCAATATAAACTTGTTTAATTGTGTTCCCCATCAATGGAGGAAAAAACCAGAAGCTCACTAGGCATGTAACAACTGCCAGAGAGATGCTGCATACGTTGCAGGACACTGCCGCCATGTGTAGTGCTGCACAATCTGTCCGCTGGTTAGGTTGGTTAGACAGTACAGAGCGCTTCTGTAAATAAGAGTTTCTTGGCTTTGCTGGAGTGTGTATGAGGGTATTTGTTCAGTGTGTTTCCCCACGAATCACGGTTGTGAAGACTTGGTTTTAACAGTCCTGCAGTCCTGCAGGAAAGGCAGTTGGTGCTCCAAGAGCATGGCTGGGACGATAGGTGAGCCTTTTGTCTCATGTACACCTCTGGGTGCATTGCTTAGAACACCAGCTTCCAAGCTGCAAGTTGTTCACACTATTAAGTGTGTAATTTGTTCCTGGTTGTGGGTCCGGGCAGCCCCCAGTACCAGTACAGGCTGGGGGATGAAGGGATTGGGTGCAGCCCTGTGGAGAAGGGCTGGGGGTACTGGTGCATGAAAAGCTGGACATGAGCCAACAATGTGCATTTGCAGCCCAGAAGGCCAACCCTATCCTGGGCTGCATCAAAAGAAGCGTGGCCAGCAGGTCGAGGGAGGTGATTCTGCCCCTCTACTCCACTCTGGTGAGACCCCACCTGGAGTACTGTGTCCAGCTCTGGAGTCCTCAGCACAGGAAAGACATGGAGCTGTTGGAGCAGGTCCAGAAGAGGGCCACAAAAACGATCAAAGGGCTGGAGCACCTCTCCTACGAGGACAGGCTGAGAGAGTTGGGGCTGTTCAGCCTGGAGGAGAGAAGGCTGCGGGGAGACCTTCTTGCGGCCTTTCAGTACTTGAAGGGGGCCTATAGGAAAGACGGGGACAGGCTTTTTAGTAGGGCCTGTAGCGATAGGACAAGGGGTAATGGTTTTAAACTAAAAGAGAGTAAGTTCAGACTAGCTATAAGGAAGACATTTTTTACAATGAGGGTGGTGAAACATTGTAACAGGTTGCCCAGAGAGGTGGTAGATGCCCCATCCCTGGAAGCATTCAAGGTCAGGTTGGACGGGGCTCTGAGCAACCTGATCTAGTTGAAGATGTCCCTGCTCACTGCAGGGGGGTTGGTCTAGATGACCTTTAAAGGTCCCTTCCAACCCAAACCATTCTATGATAAATCACATTGTCTGAATTTTTAATAAGAAACTTATGCCAGCCTTAAAGAGTATTTGGGGCATCCTGCTTTGATACCTTTCTGTGTGGGTTGCAGATGAACATGAGTGCTACGGTTGATGAGCAGCGGTGATAGGGAGAATTAGTTTCTGTGTATTTCTAAACACTAGCAAGGGAAAACTGTTGGAATTAATGCTCTGAAGCTGAATGGCTTCAGTTGGCTTGCATGCCTGTCACTGAGCAGGTTTTTTGGTGTGAAAGATTTTTGAAGATTGTATAAGAAGGAAAGCAACTTGAGTGTCAGTGGAATCTGCAGAGCAACCTGTTGAGTGCTTCCTGCAGTGGCGAGGGAGTGTTTTTTGAGTAAACGGCAAAAGGGAGAGCTTTACTGGAATAAATTTACAGTCATCTTTAATTCCGTTCTAGCACACTGGTACATCAAGTCTTTAATATGCTTCTGTTTCTTACTTGCAGTTCAAGAACAAACTTCACTTTGGCGAATCACAAAAATGTACTTCCTTCCCATCCCCAATGAAAAGTACTTTCCTATTCAGGAAACATCTTTTGATAAAGTGAAAATATGGAACGGGAAGAGGGATACAGAAGTCAAAGGAAGACCTCTGTGTGTCATCAAGATGAGCTGAGAAGACTTTTTAAGCTCTTTGGGAGGGAGAACTGATGAGTCAAGGAAAAAGCAAGCATCAAGTAAAATAACTAAACTTCTGTAGTCTGCCTGTTCCAAGGCAATGTCACTAGAGAGGTCTTGTTTCCCCTTCATGCAAGGTGGTGGCAGCAGCATTTCTGAAGGGTGTGATGGCTCCTTAATAGTAATGCCAGATCACAGCTCCCTAGCTAAAGTGCACACTTGGGGATTGACAGCTGGGAACAAGCAGTATGCAAGTCAGTGCTTGGACTTTCCCCTCTTCAATATCCTGATCCAGTTTTTATCTGGCAATGCTGAATGAAACATTGTGAATTGCATTGTTAATAGCTATTTAAGCTTTGAATTATTCTGAGCGGTTTCTGTGCTGATGGCCAAGCTATGATGTGCCAAACTTGATGTGACAGTAACCTGCTGGGTATCAACTAGACCAATTCTTAAGCACAGGGTTTGAAAAGTTTACCAGACTAATCTATTAAACAGAACTGATCCATTAAACTCGGACTGGAGCATGACCAGTACTTACGAGTGCCTATGAATATATGTATTTTTTTGTTTGACCCTTACGGTTGTGAAACGGAGTGCGTGATGGGTTAGCTTGTGCAATAGGGAATGATGCTAAACTTAGACTTCACTTAGCAGTGCGAAGCTTTATTCTTAGGGTTTGCAGTGATATTCAGTTCCAGGTCAAATACTGTGAGGAGGCAACTTGTAGAAACAGTGCAGTTCAGCTGCAGACCAGCGGCTCAGTAAAAGCAGTTAGAGGTGTGCTTTCTTTAAAAAAAACCCCAAAAATACCCCCCTCCCCCCAAAACCAAACCAAACAAAACAACCAAAATCATGTAAAAGCAAACAAAAAACCCCAACAAAACCCACTTCCCTTCTTCCCCCCCCAACTTTTAGAGCTGAAGCTCAATTTCCTTCAAGACACATCCTTCAAACTTTGATCCTTCAAACCCACTGGACTTCTTCCCTCCCCCTGTAGTTCCCATCATGTCAGCTGTACCAGAATCAGGAAAAATGTCTGCCCGAGTTTGTGTTCATCTAGATATGTCTTTCCAGTTTTATCCACTCTCATGTACTTCAGTAACATAAATGGTTTAACTTGCTCTACTTGCTTCGCTGTGAAATATAAATAAGGAGCCTGGAGATCAGCTTATCCAAGCATGCTGATGTTTAGGAAAACTTACCTTTGTGTGGAATGGACTGGGACACAACTAGATCATGCATATATTAATATTGCTTGGAAATCTTGAGATATCAGTACTTTTCTGATCTGTGGTCAGTACTTTTCTGATCTGAACCTGTGTAGGTTGTAAAAACGCAAATATAGATTGCCTGTAATGTCACCCAGAGGCAAAAAGTGATGTCGCATGTCCAAAGTCTGATCTGATGGAAGGGGGTATGCTCAAGTTCTTCTAGGACCTGGAAATCCTTGAAAGCTTTATCTCTTTGTGGGGAATCATCTCTGGACAAACTTTTTTGACCCTTTTCTTTGCCTTCCTCTGCTTTTGGAGTGATTAATGTTTTATGACTGTCTGTGATTTGCGTGACAGCAGTATCTCTGTAGGCTAACAGTTTCATTTATTTACTGTCCTAGTCTGACTTGGAGTAGGAGCAAATGTCTCTTAACAGGATTTACTTGGCTCAAGCAGCATTTAAAGTCATTCAAGGACATATCAATCAGATAAAATCTCAGAGTACTTATTAATATAATGGGAACTTCAGTGGTTGTAATACTTTAAAGGTAGATGCATTATCTGCATTATATTAGAAAAAAATAAGCCAGTCAGTGCAGTTGGTTTGTTAGTGAATTGCTCCTGGTTCATTGCAGGCGCAGTTGCAGGATTCTCCCTCTTATCTCTTAAATGAGATTAAGAGCAGTGCAGAAATATTCAAGCCCCACATCTTGAGTTTGACCAATTTGCAGCCCTGGCAGAATGCGGTTCAAGGTCTCTTGGCTAGTGACAGCCATTGCTCCAAATCAGTTTGGAAGCACTGTAGGAATTCGTGCTGCCCAGCTGGGTATGCCGTGCAGCATACAGGCAAATAGCAGCCAAACTCCATCTTGAATGGAACACTTCAAGTACTATACGATTGGATGGGTGACTTGTAAAATGCTGGACTGTAAAGGAATAGTTAATGTATCTGGCTTGATGCTGCAGAGAAAACAACACAACTTATTCTGTGTTTTCAAATGAGAGGTACCCAGTAATAGTGAACTGCTGCATCAGTGTGCAAGAGTACTATATACCAGCAATCTGTTGGTGTGCCGTTAGCACTGCTATGTTAGGTCTTATGTTCTTAAGTTTAGGTGGGCTCACCGAAATTCTGCAGTGGGTGAGAAACGTACATGAATAATACAGGCTATCTGCTTGGATAAGCTATGTAAACGGCTCAGTGTCTATTGTTGGCTTTTAAGTACCTCATGGACAGGCTGGTTCTCTGAAGGGTTTGTGGCAAAAGAGCATTATTAGCTTAAAGGTGTGATTTGACCGGTTGGGGAAGCGGGGGTCAGGAGCATGTTTTTATGACTTGAGAGATTTCTGGGGCATATATGATTGCATATTTATTATACCAGTGCGCTTCTACTGCTGGCTAGGCAGGGTTTTATAGTTTCATGGACATTTTACACTATCTTCTCAGATAAGCCAAGAGCAAAAATGTTAATAGGATTTCTAAACAGCTTGCTACTTGCAGTTGTTGTGTTGGAGAAATCATACTTTAAGTGTCACGCAATTATGCTTGTTTGACAGCACCAGTCTAAATCTTAAGCTTGGTTAGTCAAGGCCTGAGAAAGGAAGAGAGTATCAACCTCGTGGTTGCCATCATCATGTTGAATTGTTAAGCAAAAAGCTTATCTTTGTTGTGGATAACTGAATAAGGAGCCAGACTACAGTAGGAGTGCAGCTTAACCATGCAACCAGTAACTTGCGTGTGGAAGTTCTGGCAAAAAATGTACGTTTTTACAGCTTTGCAGTTTCCAAGAACATGATGTGACTGCAAGGAGCTGTGAGACTTGAGAAATTAGAAAGGTTTGTGCTTCCCAGGAGGGACCACTTAGAAGTAACTGGTGTCCCAGGAACTTGTGCGTAGCCACCTCTGTTTGGTAAGAGTGTGTACAATAAGGGCTAGATTCTTCTGTAAGTTTTCAAATTCATTTCCACATTTTAATATGCATTTATCGGAGGGGTGTAATTCTCTTCCAAGTTGCAATAAACTTAAAGTTGGGTCTGAGGATGAAAAAGGTAAGTTAGAAGCCTGGACTCTTGTTCACTTTTGTAGCTTACTGAAATGGCTCCAGGCTAGTATCAAGTACCTTCAGTTGACTTCTGATATATTGTTTAGTGCTATAAGCCTAGAGGAGGGCAGGGTAGCCGAATGCGGGGATTAGGCAGGAAAAATAAAAGGTATCCAACAACCTAGCAAAAGGTTGGCTGTCAGGCTTCCGTATGAAGGCTGCCACCGAGCAGTGTGTGTATGTGTAACAGCAGAAGTCAAAATAATGCTTCCATTAAGTCCCATCAAATCTACAGTGAGGTTGCCAGGGGTGAATGCATCTGAACACTGCCTGCATTTACAAAATTGAGTGGGATCTTAGGAGAGCACAGCCAGCTCGCTGTTTCCTTCATTAGTGTTAAGGATGTTTAGGGTGGAATTATGTCAACAGGAGAAGGGTGTTTTGACAAGACGGAGCTTTCCGTACTTCATTGCCTTCTGGTGGTGAACTTAGTAGTGCTTCTAACAAATTTCATCCAGTTGGTGTTATGTGTGCATCCTCTGTGGGAGCCCACCTGCAGATTACCATGCTCTGACTATTTCTGGGTGACTTGTATGACAACGCTAAAAATTACTATGTCCTGAGCACAGAAGTGATTCTCCCAGTGCTTTTGAAGGGTAAGCTAACATCTCTAGCTGAACCGACATGTGTTTGGAAGCTTTTATGCCAGCTTTTGTGTGGACTGAGGAGCTTTGCTAGGAGAACCTGAGAGCAAGCACTAGGGAAAGTTACTGGAGGAATAAAGGAAGCTGCACTGGGGTGGGTGAAGAATAAATTGAGGAGTCTGAGAAGGGAATTCAAAGACTTAACTTCAGCCTCGTTTCCCTGGGCTCTGTTTAATCGGTAGATTAAAGGGTAAGAGGAGGAGAGGCTCCTGCTATAAACAGAGCATAATGTAGCTTTAATGTAGTGACACTGATAGCTAATTTGTCTACTTCAAGCTTTTCTTCATCTACAAGAGTGAATTCTTCCTGCTGAAGCAGCATACATTCACTTGCTTCCTGGGGAAGTGGGATGGCTTTCTAAAACATATTTGCCAAGAGCTGCTTCTGTGTTAAAGGTCTGGAATCATGTGTCAGGCCCAAGAAGTTGCTTGCTCATTCATCTTGTGAGCAAAATGTAAGCTAGTCCCTTTTATGCAAATACAGGACTTTTTTTCCCCATAATCCGGCACAACTGGACCAGTCAGCTGCCTTTTTCCCTGTAGACTCCTAACTGACATCAAAATAGTCTCTAATGCTGTAAATGCTCTTGCCTTGCTCGTCAGATGTTGTAATACTCCCTTACACTGAGGAGATGTGAGGAAGTGCCAAGTCTCCTGTGAAGTCTCTGTCCATACCTCAGTTTAGAAAGTATGGGAGAAAATCGAACTTTATTCTGTCAGCAGGCAGGTATTTGCAAATCTAATTCACAAGATGAGGAGCTGGCCACAGACCTCCCCCAGGGCAGGGCACCAGGACACCTTGTGTTCCCGGGCAGTGTCTCCAGGGTTGCAGACCTTGGAGGGTCTGGGTGAGCAGCTTGTGACTTTGTACAGCCACCGTCTTAATCACAGAATGGTTGAGGTTGGAACGGACCTCTGGAGGTCATCTCGTCCAACCCCGCTGCTCAAGCAGGGCCACCTAGAGCTGGTTGCCCAGGACCATGTCCAGATGGCTTTTGAATATCTCCAAGGATGGATTTTGTGAAGTACTTGCCCTAAGCCCCATTGCTTGCATCAAATTGTGCACTGCTTGGTTGCTTACGTGCTTTGTACTCTGTACTTCTGTCCTTGATAGTAAATGGTGCAAATTCTGTGCTACACCAAATCCAAGCACCAACTTGGTAATTACATGGTGGGAGCTAGTGTGTACCTCAAACATTGTAGAGTGTTTGCTGGTATTATTAAGGTATTGCTCAAACTATAGATACTGCTTTTTTTTTTTGATTATCCTTTCAGATATCACAGTATGTGATTCAGCCTAATATGTAATCAAATCTGCTTTGTTCTTAAAACTTCAGTATCATTTTCATAGTGGGACCTGATATTGTGGAGTGGGAATGGTGGGCTTTGCTAGAGCTGCTTTTCAGAAATGGAAGCTCTGGGGTGCAGTGTTGAAAGAGGGAGGTTTGCTTTAAGTCTGCTCTTTTGCACTCTTGTCTTCTGAGGGAGGAGGGGAGTTGCTCCAGTTGAACCCACTGAAGTAAAGCTTTTAATTAGATTGCAAGGTTACATACTAAAACTTTGTTTAAAACAATCCCATTCATGCACTACAGCGTTCTCTTCCTAATCTTTTCCAACTGTTATCTGGCTGCAGCTCAGCACTATTTCTCCAGCGTTTTTGACAGGTTCAGTCTTTTACCAGGGATTGGAGTCTCTAGAGAATGGCAGCATAACTAGGATAAGCGGCTGAAGTCAAATAACTAAATACATTCCTCTAAAATCCACCTGACAGTGTTTTGACTCTGTTAATCTCACTTGGAAATGTTCCTCTGTATTTGCAGAGTTTGGCCTGACTTCTCCAAAGTCAATGCAATGCCCTACCTGATCACTGGTTCTGGGGTGCTGGCTACCGCATCCTTTGGACTGAACTCTTCCCATAGGTTGGAAATGCTTTTCACCTGTTATTGCTAGAGCTGACAAACATGACTGCTTGGACCACTGTTTGAGACACAAAACTTTGCCATTAAGTCAGGGATTTCCACCTAATGAAAATCTTTAAGTGCTGGAGTAGATGTCTTCAAAAGGTAGCGGAGAACCTGGGCAAATACAGACACTTCTGTCTGATATGAACACGTTAAGAGTCTTACTGTGGTATCAGTTTGTGTAGTGGCAAAATATGCCAGAGCATGGGTCTACTCCCTCACAAGATCTCAGGAAATTAGTCTGAGTTTATAATTGGATTGGGAGGAGGAGAGAAGAGAGCTGCTGCCTTTGCTAAGACATGTGTCAGCTGTCTGAAATGCTGCGGGCTGAGACTTTGGTTTAAGAAAAGAGCAATACTAGCAATCCCCTAATCCTTAACTGTAACACTTGGAAGCGTTTGTGTTGCAGGGTGATATATCTTGGGAGAATAGTGATCATTCTAAGAGAGTTTGGTTGGTTGGTTTGTTTTTTTTTAAATACGAGTGAGTGAAGGCAGCATTTAGTCTTAAGAAAATGCTGGAGAAGATATTTCTATACAAAGAGTCATACTGGACAATGCTGTTGCATCAGGGAGAGCTAGTCCAGAGAAAGCATGTGCGGGGAGGCTGAAGTAATGAGATTAATATGGTGGTGTTGAGTTGGACTCTGCTAGAAGACAGCAAATGCCTAAACCCTTAAGCCACAGTCTGCTGACCATTGCTAACAGGACTGCAGAAGCCTGTACTCATACTGTTCAGCAACTGCTATAGCTGTGCAGCTCCATTCATGTCATGCACAAATCTCAGGGGCTGAAAGAGGTATCTGCTGTTAAAGGGAGGGGAGAGAGCACAGCATGGAAACAGGAGCACGAATGTACTAACTTAAGGCTTGCTTAGTGTTTGGGCTTGTGTCCTATTGCTTTATGGCATCTTTCTCTCTTAATGCAGTTTTAAGGCCTTGGATCAGGCGCTGAAATGCTTTACTCGTCTGTAAACTGGTAAGACTGAAGATCAAATTGATGCTACAGAACCTAGATTGGCTTAAGGTGCTTAAGTAGCTTTATAGCTCTTAAAATGGCTTATACCCTATAAAACTCACTTGGAGTGGGGAGTGGAGCCTGACTGTTGCTGCCTGATTGGGATCTACCTGGGAAAGATGGGGGTGGGGGAAGAACTGGCTGGAAGTGTTTACTCCAGCTGCAGTTACTGGAAGGCCTCCAGTCAGTCTTGCTTGTTAGCAGACTGCAGAAGATGCAAATTCAAACCAGGTATAGACTGAGCAGGCAGTTGCATCTTAACAATCAACCTTGAAATACAAGATTGAACCTTTTTGCTATGCCCCCAAAACAGCAAGTGCCTCTTCCCCTTCTTTGGCAACAAACTCTTCCCCTCATCTTCCCCTATCCTCTTTTGCTTGCTGAATTAAGTGCTGGAGACATGGTAGGCTTGCCAAAAGTACAGGCTGTGGTGCACAAGTTTGGCATCTCTGTGCTTAAACAGGACACAAATGCAGGACATCCAAGATGGTGAAGGTGCCTACGTAGCCGCAGAACTCTAATTTGATTAGGCACGGATCTTGTGGATTTGTTATTTAAGTAGCTTTATCCAAAGTATTGTTTGGATCTTGTCCTAGAGTAGCTTCTGCATTCCTCCAATCCCGAGGCATTAGTGGTAGCCTTTCCATTTTGAATTTAACTCTTTGTGTGAAACACTTCTGAATACATAGCTTAGTTTCTTCAAAGCCCAGAGATGGTATTCAGTCATACTTGAGCTGGGTTTGGTTTCTTTAGGGAAAGAGGGATATAACTTTTTCATGTATAAACAAATTATTGTTCTGCTAGACCTGAATGTGGGAAGAGCAGCTTCTCTGCAAGGCTACCATACCATCTTATCCTTGCTTAGCTACCGACAAGGTAGAAGTGCTTTAATACTATATTGCCTTACTTGCTGCTAGAGCCTTGGGCTAAGGTGGAAGCTGCAGACCTGGGTAGCAGGTGGTATCTGAAGAAAGAACGATGTTGAGACTAGGCAGGCAAATTTCTGGTTAACAGTGTTTGCTCAAACTTAACAGCTTTTCTAGCTGTGCAGGAAGTTCCCTCCCTTGTGATTCACAATGTGCACAATCTGTGCTGACTGTTGATGCTCAATAGTTACCTGTGAAAGCCTCAAGCACACTATCCAACCTTAACAGAGGAGATTACAACATGATTAATGGTAGGAGTTGTGATGGTAATGCTTTGCTGAGGCTTGCTGAGCCTTCCTGAGCCACTTTGCGACATTCAGTTGAACTTGTCGGTAATTGGTTCAAGCATCCTTGACAGAAGTTATATACCTTCATGCCAGTCTCTCAAACACCAGCTCCTAAAACAGCATAGATGACTTAAGTACCAACGTCCTAGTTATCCTGAGTTGTTAAGGGCAAATGAGTACTTGTTCTGGAACAGCAAAATCTTCAGTTTTAATCTCTTGCATAGTGAGCAAAACCTCATTGCTACTTGTCTTTGGAGCAGGTGCATCCTTAGGCTTCAAGATCTCTTCAGGTACTGGCTTGCAGCTGATACCTGCAGTAACAACCAAGGTACACCTTTAACGGTTGAATTTGCTATGCAGGGCAAAGAACAAAGATACTCGAGCATACACAATAACTACTCTAAGCCACATAACAGAAGTCTAAACTTAAGCTTCAGCTCTAAAATGTAGAGCAAAGATGGTAGTTTGAAGTAAGGAGTGCTTGCACGGTCCCTCTCTTGGCAATGATCTTAGGACAGTAATATTTCTAAAAACTAGAGAATTGTCTCGGGTGAGTTCTGGGTTCATGCTCAGGCTATGCATAAGCCAGGGCAAAAGCAGAATTCAGCCTCTCATGTGGAGGCTCAGATTTGTAACACAGCAAACCTTCCCTGTAAGCCAAAGGTATGTTCTAGTGGTGGGCAATGTCCTGTTCTTGTCCCTCCGACTACACTGAAGATGTGTTGGTGTGTTTGGCCCATACACACTTCTGTCTGTAGCAGTGACAGGCCAGGTCAGCAGTCTTAGACTGGCACTCCAGATGTCTCTTGGGACATGAAACCAACTTTTGCACAATAAAGATGCAGGAAGAGTACCAGATTTTTCTGAATGGATGGTATGGGGTAAAACTGAATCCTGTAAATGACAAGAACGTAAGTGTTGACTCCAGTAAATGTCCTTGGCAAGGAAATGGTGTTCCTGATTGTTAGCAGGGATGAGCACGTCTTCATGAGGGGATCTTTTTCCTATAATAGCTACTTTAAGTTGTCGTAGCCTGCTAGCATTGACTGGTGTTACATTGAATGATTCCCTGGCTNTCTGCACCAGAAGCCAATGTAGGTCTGCAGCCTAAAGGAACTACTCTTTAATTAGCTGGAACGTCTGTTCCTGTGCCCGCTGACTGCAGTGGAAACGCAAAGTTAAAACTTCAGAAGTGGTACGCTTTCTTCTCATATCCTGGGGAATACATTGCCCAGGCTTGACTTGGGTATGCTGCAAGGCTCCTTCACTTCTACGGCTTTGAGCAGAGGGTGGTATAATGTCTCTGGCTCTGCCTTAAAGCATCACTCTTACAGTGGAGTAAGAGTGATTAACTTCCATTTGGTTATGCTCCTCTGTGTGCAAGCTGCAGTGAAGAGCCCAGATGAAGGTGTGGGGTTGGGAGGAAATTGTTGCTCAGCTGCAAAG
>VYZW01060911.1:3096-15048 GCA_013401315.1 Balaeniceps rex
TTTATGTAGCATTAGGATGAATCTTCTGTAATTTTGAATAAGGCTAAAATTCTTTTTTTTTATCTGTTGTAGTCCAAATGTTTATCCACAGTAACATAATAAAGCACAAATAAAACCCTCTGGACATATGGCCATATATGATTTTCTTAACAAGAGCAAAATAAAAAAAAAAGTTGTGATGTGCATATTGTACAACACTAGAGAAGCTCAAAGAGGAGTTAAACTCACATTATTCTGCGGTGTTCGGTTTCTCAAAAAAGATTGGTATTTTTAGTCTTGCTTTTGCTTTCACCACATCTTTCTGAAATGTATATTATAGAGACAGGAGAATTTATATGATGCAGTTACTCCTCAGATTTTCTCTCCCACCTGAAAATAGGCTGTTCAACAATTTAAGCAGTAAATTTTAACACAATTTTAGCCAGAATTTAGCAGAAAGCAATCGTGCTGAGTCCACTCTCTGTCCCAGCCCCTGTTTTCAGTGTAGCTCATGTAATGATGGGAGGAATATTCTCAGCTTTGCTATACAGGCCAAGTCACAATGTAGCTCACAGTGCTTTACNTGCAATTATCATTACCAAAACATGCTGTTTAAGAACCTAGGTATGGAAAATGGTTTCTTGTCCTGAAGACAGCTTTCAAGGAAGTGCTTCACTCTAGCTTCCAGACAAGTGACCAGGTCCAGGAGCCAGCCAGAGTTTCTTGTTGGATGGTTTAGGCATTTCCTGCTGACTGTTTTATGTGTCCTTTTGTACAGCCGACTGTGAAGCCCTTTTGTAAATGCCTAAATCCCATGTGATAACAATGAACTTTGGCTTTATCACCACAGAAGGAACTGCCGCAGCATTTATGGAGCTGAGTCACTCTGCACACTGCAGTGTTGATCATCACAGCACTGGTGAGTCTCTGTGCATACGACGACTGAGCAGAAGTTCCAAGATTTTCCCACCTGAGTCTAATTATCTTTTACTTTTGCATAAACTTGCAGAGTTAACATTATTTGTTCTAAATTCTTACAGCAACTAATAATAACCTTTTTAAAAAACATAGCTGTGACTTATGAAATGAGAGGTTGCCTGTGAGTGAATAAAAATGAGAAAATGACCACTGCAGAAAATAGGAGAACAATAGGTAGGGAATGATTCAGTGTGACAATTATGCAAACAAATAATAATGTAAACTACTCAGAAGGTATTTTACCACTGCAAATTGTTAGCATTGTCAACAGTTTCTTGAAATCATGAGCTGTTTGCTGAATTTCGGAATTGTTCCTAGTACTGTGCATATTTCTATGTAAATGAATGCCATTAAACAAATGCTCCTGTGGTGATGACACAAGTTCCTTTCCACATTATCACAACTTCTTCCCTTAGGCATACTGTAGGGAGAAAAAATAAAAAGCCATTCAGATTATTCAATGTCCTATTTGNGCGCACACACAAGCCACCAACAAGAATGAGAAAAAGCCATTCAGATTATTCAATGTCCTATTTGTTTCTAAAATACAGCAAATTTCAGAAACAGTATATGTATGTGTGTATGCATGTGTGTGTGTGTATAACTCTTCTATAGGGCATATGCCTTTTCCTAATTCTTAGAGAATCTGGGAAAGTGAAATGCCCATGTCTGTGCTGATTCTTGTCAACCCTGTCATGATAGTGCCTTGTGCTTGTTCTGTGTCATGCAACTCAGAGCCTCTGTTACCCCTCAAATGAACCTAAACCTGCAAAGATGTGGTTCTGAATATTTCAAGACATTTTTTGAAGCATGTTAGAAGTTAAACAGAGCTTAAATTTTCTCTTTAAGATTTTCCTATGCCATTTTAAACTCAATAGTCCTAGTTCAGCAATTCCTGAAACAGAGTTATAATACAAGGGTCAATAGCTTGGCTTATGCTGTTGGCACATTGTGATTAAGTCCTGTTCATGACCAAATACCGTTAATCAAGTAAAAGAAATTTACTGTCTCCAGGAAACTCCTGATTTGCCTTTAGGTAGCTGGGCTCAGGGTTTTGAGGTGTTACATGCTAGCTCTTCCAAACATTTCTTAAACCTAGTAATCACATCATGGACTCACTCATTTTCAGCGTGGTAGTACTGAGCTTAGAAGCAAGTGAGTGTAGGGATAGGCAGGAGGAAATGGGCTAACAGAAACGTTTCTGATGTTGTCCATGAAGAAATGTCTTATACCAAATAAAAAGTAATGATATCTACAGGAGAGAATACCCTGCCTACATTACCAGCCTGCTTGGCCCATATGGCTCACTTTCTTCCTTGCTCATGTATTTTGTAAAAAGATGTGTTTGTTATACAGTTTTGCTTCCTTTTGACTGCAACAATCTCACAAATTTACAAAATTCCTTGATTAAGTGAAACCTACATTTTTATTAAAAAAAATGTAAATAAATACTGTTCATTCTAACTGAAAGAACAGCTGTGAAATGTTTTAGCTTAATCAAAATTAAGCAGAGTCTCCTGGTTTCAGCTGGGATAGAGTTAATTTTCTTCCTAGTAGCTGGCATAGTGCTGTGTTTTGGATTTAGGATGAGAAGAATGCTGATAACACTGATGTTTTAGTTGTTGCTAAGTAGTGCTTACACTAGTCAAGGACTTTTTGGCTTCTCATGCTCTGCCAGTGAGAAGCTGGGAGGGTGCACAGCCCGGATAGTTGACCCAAACTGGCCAAAAGGATATTCCATACCATATGAGATCACGCTCAGTATATAAACCGGGGGAGTTGGCTGGGGGGCAGCAATCAATGCTCAGGGACGGGCTGGGCATCAGTTGGCAGGTAGTGAGTAATTGCATTGTGCATCACTTGTATATTATTATTATTATTATTATTGTTATTATTATTATTATTATTATTATTATTATTACTACTACTGCTGCTGCTGCTGCTGCTGCTGCTTCTGCTGCTGCTGCTGCTGCTGCTACTACTATTTTACTTTATTTTATTTCAATTATTAAACTGTTCTTATCTCAACCCATGAGTTTTCTCACTTTTACTCTTCCAATTCTCTCCCCCAACCCACCAGGGTAGGGGGAGTGAGCGAGTGGCTGTGTGGTGCTTAGTTGCTGGCTAGGGTTAAACCACACACAGAGAAACCTGGAGACTTGTTACACTGTAGTCCTCAGCATATTACAGTATTTCTTCTGCAAAGTTTCTGTTGGCTGAGGGAAATGCAAAGGCTATGATGATAACACAAAGAATAAAAAGAATTGGTAGATAATCAAGAATTCTGCAATTTTCACAATGTAGCATAAAATAGGCAGCAAATACAGTTTTCTGTTACATCTGATTGGCATTTGGTGCAAATATTGAAAGGAGAATAAAAGAGGATTTCAGTCAGGTATATACTCTGTTACCACTGAGAAATTTCTTAAAGTAATTTTGATAACATGATGGTATGATTATTTTTAGGTATGTGTTGATTTTTTGCCATTTTTTCTTTCAGACTGTTTTTAATTGGACAGAATAGGATATGTGGAGGAAAGAATAAACCCTGTGTATTGTACTTTCTTGACTCTTTCCCCTTCTGCTTTGATTCCTAAATAAAAGCCTGTATTTTCAGCTTTACCAGCTACCTTTGATTGAATTCAGTAGGATTAGAAAAGTTCTGCAATTCTGCAAAAGGATGTGAAGTGGTCAGTCATAAAAGCAACCAATGTCCAAACGGTATGTGAACATTTATGGAGTTTTTTTCTTTACAGAAGATCAAGCTGTCCTAATCAGCAGCTATAGAAATCTTAGATAATCTTTCACTCAGATCCTTTTACATTAGAAAGTTACATACAATTGTATAGTTTTTGTTTACCCAGTCAGAGGTTTGGAATTTACCATGTAGAAGAGGTATCAGGTGGTCTCCTGAGAACCTGCTGAACTCTGGTTGACACAGACTGAAATTGCACTTTACCCTCTCCTGAAAAATGGGTGTTTGACTCCTTCTAGGTACTTTTTATTTCTAGAAAGCACTAAAGACACCAAGCAAGTAATTTACCTTACTTCAGCATATTTTAAATGGAAATGGTGAAAAAGTTTGCTTTTCTGTCTGTATCCTGTCCTTGCCACGACCTGTTATCCTGACAGAATCAATAAGGCTTTGTTTATTTTATATATAAATAGGTATTTACAGTTGTATCTAATGGTTTAAGAAAAAAATAAATAGTCATCCTCCATCATTTTTGTATGCTAAAAAGCTTTTATAAGCTACTCTTCGCAACTGTCCTGAAGTTTTTAGAGAAGTTTCTCAGCAGGAGGTGTAGAGGTTTGAAAACTCAGTGGAAATGGCAATGGTGAATAGCAGTTTCTAGTGAAGATGTTAGAGGCCACATGACTAAAAGAAACAGAGAAAGAACTGGAGAAAGAAATAGATCTGCTGTAAGAATGTTAGAATATAATTCTGGCCTTCACTCAGATAATGGTTTGCTGTCTCAGTTTTCCTTACATTTGTTCAGGATACATTAAGACTGAGCTACTTCTCTTGTAAAGAAAAAGTGTGCTTATGTAATTGTTTCCTTCAAGAATACAGACACAGTTTTACAAAAACTGATGAGTTGAAGTAGATTCTAAATTTAACCACAAATAGACCTTTCCTCTTGTAGTAGTGAGTCAATATCTGAAATTGGAAGTGCAACAAATTATTGCTTGTGTGCTCTCCTTTGTCTATGTGCCTTAAATTATCATGTTATTTATTCAGGTGAGATGTAACAAAATTTAGAAAAGCAAGGAAATGTGGAGGTAAACAAAGGACTACCTAGATAATGCTTTTCCTTCATTTTAGTTTACATTATTTAAGCTGTAGTTCATTCCTGATTTTGGCTTCACAACAAATGAAATGTTCCCCATTTGAGACCAAGAATCAAAGAAGCATTGTCAGCTTGAATTTGGCCCTAGATTTAAATTTAACAAAAAGGAAGATTTAATTAAATATAACAGTTGCAAGAAAGCTTTTGTAATTAAAAAGACTTGAACTGTCCCATGTTGGTAGACAAAGATTCCTTTGCAATCTTTGAATCCCAAATGATGCAACACCAAGAATATGACTTTAAAAGACAATTACTTTAAATCAAATTAAAACAAAAATAAATTGATTTCTGCTTTCCACTGCCTCAGTTGTAGAAAATTTACATCAATGTTAAACAAACAGTAAAAATAAAATAAAACTCTTTTTCTCTGTCTTTAAAAATCAATGATCATAGCTGACATATAAATTGGTTTATAAAGTATTTAATTGAAATAGCAGAAATTTTGGGTAATAAAGGTGAGGAAATGGTTCTTGCCAAAGCTTATTGATCCAGATAAACATTACCAGGGCTAATTGGCTAGCACTTTTTACCAGAGACTTGTAGCCTTGTTTAAACATACTGCATAAAATGTACCTCTTCACTTGAAGTTACTGTTGCCTGCTGATAAAGTGTAATTTTCCTTCTCACACTCAGCAAGTTTCTAGTTTAGCATTTTGTTGTGCTTAGTTATATAAATATTATAAAGACATTTTATTTACACTAATTTCTATTCTGCCTTATTAGTAATTACATACAGGTTAACTATTTCTTCACTATTGTGATGTATTGGTACAAGTAGGTACAAAATAGGTACAAAAAAGGTACAAAATGTGGATGTCTAATATTTTGATGGTGCTGAGGCTTAGGCATCTTGAATGGAAAGAACAGTTTTGATAAAATGTAAGAAATAACTTAACAAATATGCATTATTAATGAATATAATCTAATAAAGCTTTGTTTTAAAATTTAAAGCTGGCCTGGCTTATTGGTCTTCTAGAAAGTCTAAATGCAGTGGTCTCTAATTCCCTAAATTCCCCTCTAATTCTTGACCTCTAATTTCCTGAATTCCTCTAATTCCCTAAAAAGAATCTCCTAAATTCCCTATATAGCTATGTCTACGCACATATTCAGTTGCACCCCATTCTGCCCAGAACATTCAGGAGGCAGCTGCTACCCAGCAGGATGGAGAATCTTTCTCTTCCCTTAATCAGGCTCTTGAGGCTGAAGAAGGAGCATCCTGTAAGGCCTGACCCATAAATGGCTCTTTGGATTTTCATCTTTTGGAGAACCAAGGACATAGAATCATGGAATCATAGAATTGTTTGGGTTGGAAAAGACCTTTAAGATCATCAAGTCCAACCATTAACCTAACACCACCAAGCCCACCACTAAACCATGTCCCTAAGCACCACATCTACACATCTTTTAAATACCTCCAGGAATGGGGACTCGACCACTTCCCTGGGCAGCCTGTTCCAATACTTGACAACCCTTTCAGTGAAGAATTTTTCCTAATATCTAATCTAAACCTCCCCTGGTGCAACTTGAGACCATTTCCTCTTGTCCTGTCACTTGTTACTTGGGAGACCAACACCCACCTCGCTACAACCTCCTTTCAGGTAGTTGTAGAGGGCGATAAGGTCTCCCCTCAGCCTCCTCTTCTCCACACTAAACAACCCTGGGTCCCTCAGCCGCTCCTCATAAGACCTGTGCTCTAGACCCTTCACCAGCTTCGTTGCCCTTCTTTGGACACGCTCCAGCAACTCAATGCCCTTCTTGTAGTGAAGGGGCCCAAAACTGAACACAGTACTCGAGGTGCAGCCTCACCAGTGCAGGGGAAGGATGACTTCCCTGGTCCTGCTGGTCACACTGTTTCTGATAGAAGCCAGGATGCCATTGGCCTTCTTGGCCGCGTGGGCACACTGCTGGCTCATGTTCAGTCGGCTGTCGATCAACACCTCCAGATCTCTCTCTGCCAAGCAGCTTTCCAGCCACTCATCCCCAAGCCTGTAGTATTGCATGGGGTTGTTGTGGCCCAAGTGCACGACTCAGCACTTAGCCTTGTTGAACCTCATACAGTTGGCCTCAGCCCATTGATCCAGCCTGTCCAGATCACTCTGTAGAACCTTTCTACCCTCAAGCAGATCGACACTCCCGCCCAACTTGGTTTTGTCCGCAAACTTACTGACGGTGCACTTGATCCCCTCATCCAGATCATCAATAAAGATATTAAACAGAACTGGCCCCAGTACTGAGCCCTGGGGAACACCACTTGTGTCTGGCTGCCAACTGGATTTAACTCCCATTCATTGCAACTCTTTGGGCCCAGCCATCCAGCCAGTTTTTTTACCCAGCAAAGATTATGCCCATCCAAGCCATGAGCAGCCAGTTTCTCCATGAGAATGCTGTGGGAAACAGTGTCAAAGGCTTTACTAAAGTCCAGGTAGACAACATTCACAGCCTTTCCCCTCATCCACTAAGGACCTGCCTTTCATAAACCCATGCTGACTGGGCCTGATCACCTGGTTGTCCTGTACATGCAGCGTGATGGCACTCAAGATGATCTCCATAACCTTGAAGATTAATTTACATTTTCCTCAGGAATGTGATATGGAAAGAGAATTTGAATTTTGACCTTGCTTAGAAATGTTAAGATATTCTTTCTTTTCAATGAGCAAATACACAGTGAGTTCAAATAGTTAACCTGGAACATCCACTAAGGAAATAAACCTCCCTCAAGAAAATCCACTCTCAGAATCGAAGGTGTCAAATCTGGGGTGCTGTTTTGATACTTCTCCCACCTTCTTCTTTATTTCTTCACAACTAATCTTTTTATTATTGCACTAGGAAAACAAATGAATGCAAAATGATTAGAGAGAATGCTCTATAAACTTTAAATAGGAAGGAAAATTCTTGAAGCCAGCAAGTCAGAGCAACAATGTGTATGACAGTGTGTGTATCACTAAAATATGAAACAGGAAATTTTTGTGAAAGCAATGACAATGATTTACTCTGTTGATAAATGGTGTTTGATTTTTTTTTTAGTGACTGGGCCACTCATTTGCCTAGGAGATGCCTTAGGAATTCCGACTTTTTTAATAATATGTATGCATTTCACATCTCTGTGACAATGGAGACAAGTAAAATTCTTCCCAGGTTTATAAGGCCAAAAGCACCCATAACCATTACTCTCCTAAGGAGTTCTCCAATTGCTAGTGTAGCCTGAAGCTCCCTCCACTCTTCATCTGGGCCAGGGATCTCTCATTCCTGACTGTCTGTGAACCAGTAGATGAGGCCTTTCCTTCACATGCAGGAGGAACAGGTTCAGTGCCTCTTGCGCGGAGGAGAATCTAAGCTCTAGTTTTCTCCTTTGAGGATGGAAACTGTGGCACTTTCAGTTCCATAATACATATTTATCAGGGTTTCATTTTGGAAAAGCAGAGATATGTATTTGCTTAGGATCCTACTTATGTTTTTCTCCTAAAGCAAAGGTTTGGAGAAATGAGGCTGGTGCCGATTCATCTTTCATATTTGCCTTTCATCCTAAGATACTAAAAGCACTTTATAAGACATGTATAGTTGAGTGCTAGTTAGTACACATTGCAGGCTTCTTTTCTCTTTCTGGAAGAGCTGGGGGAGTTCTGATGCTGCTGGAGCTGCTGTGGCCTCCTGTTACTCTCCTTGACACATCTCTCTCTGATAAATGTATGTTTTGTTTTAGTGATCTCATATATGATGATTCTATCTGCAAGTGGGAACCTTGATTTTAGGACTATAATATAAAAAATATCCAGATTAAAAAACTGGTTTTGGTTTACAGATTTTTGAAATGAAAAAATGACTCAGTGTTTGAAGACAATAAGCAAGCCACTGCCCCATGTCCATAAGATTTGATATAGCAACTCTGAGATGGGTCCTCTGAGTTTGATGGATCACACTTTTACTGAAGAAGACTATGTCTATGTCTGGTACATACCTTTGGTGAAATTATGAGACCATGTAATTTTTTTTTTCTGACAAAGCTTTAAAGAATTCAGTGTTTATAGAATGAATATTGAGCTACTGAATGAATCATTAGTATAACATGAACATTTTCATTGGCCTAGAGGTGGATTGTCAGATGATTTACCTGCAAAAAGATAGCTGACCCATTTCATTGCTTAAGAACTTTGTTTGTACAACAGATATGTTGTATTTAGCAATTGTAATTATCAAAGAGTTTACCTTTGCCTGGCAAGTACCAGCATACTGCTCACAACATTTATATTAGTTTCTTTTAAAACTACTTCTAATAATTGGCTTTAATATCTAATTAGTTCATAACTGTAGTACACATTCAGAAAAGTAAAATTTACAACATTAAAAGTTCTACCTTGAAAAAGATGAGAATTATGAAGTAATAAGAACAAATAGAAGTGATATATATTTTTAATTTGCTCATTGAAATTGAGGGGATGAAGGTCACAAGAGTATTTTTTTTCTGAGTGATGATTCAGATCACAGCTCCAAAGGGGTTGGAAGCCTCAGCCCTAAATTATAATATTTTAAAGAATAAGAGGCAGGGGTGAGTCTCAAACTAAAAAATCATAGCAAACTTTGCTACAAGTATCCCATCAACCCAATATGTAGGTGATGTCAAATTAAATGAAGTCATAAGAGTCCTCACTGACTTAAACGGGTTCAGGATCAAGCCCTTTGTGAACCAAATACTCTCTTCCATATGCTGGAGATGTGATGGGAGAAAGAGACTCCTTAGTCCCAATCAATTCATAGCAGTACTGGAGCTGTTCAATTTTTAATAATATGTATTCTGGGAAATGGGATACAGATATTTCCCACCCTCTAGGAGATGATTTTTTACATCCTGTAGTCATTCTGCTTGTGCGTCCCACAATATGATTTTCCAAATTTCCAATGGCAGAGAGAACCATTGTGGAAAGCACATTGGTGGCATACATTAGACAAGGCCTTTTGTTTGGCTACTCTTCATCTTCTTGGCACCATACTTCCCTGTATTGTCAAGGCATGGTATTCTCCCCTTCTATTACAGCTCCTTCAGCTATGGATCAGGCTAAGGGGAGCAACTACACTATCAGCAGATTCAAATTAGGTCTTAGTTTTGTTGTTCAGTATGCTTTTTTTTCCCCCCTCAGATTTGTATACAACAAAAACATTTGGTCCCAAATGCTATGAGGTACATGATAAAAGGAAAAAGACATTGTTTCTGTGCTGATGTCACTAGTAGCATGACATCAAAAGATAAATTTACAGCGGGAATGACCATAAAGACAGGAAAAAATGTGTTATTTAATATAACTGTCAAATATATGTCATATCTTTTGTCTCTCTGTTGCCTGTTCCTACATAATAAGGAGACAAAGAAATGGAATTTTTGGGAGAAGGTTGTTTTATGGACTTGCTTACTAAGTTTTTCCCTGGTACTGCAGTTATAATGACAATAACTTTCACCTAAAAGCAACTAATGTTGGCTCCATAGTCATACACAGATATATGGGCTTGTGTTAAGGTTTCTGCTCTTTTAATATAATTTAATATTGGTTATGATCTAGACAACAATAACACTAAATTACTGGCCAGGCTTGTGACTAAGTTTTTCATTAGTGAATGTAAAAATTTAATACTACAGTGCTTACTCATAAAAAACATGTTTTGATGTTTTGGAGGCTAAAGATCTTAACTGTTTACATTAATGTTATATGACTTTTGTAATCCATAAACTAGGAAGCTCATCTGAACCTCTGGGCCAAGGGCTACCTAGTCTTCCACCAGGGTGTAAATCTTTTTGTATTCCTTAGACATGTCCACTTGGATTCAGAATTTAGGCAGTCTACATTGCTTTCTCAAGCTGCATAGTTATTTCCATTCATTACAGGTAGAGCTTAAAAGGACTAAATTCTTCTATTTTAAATTTTTTTTTTTGCAAAAAGCATTAGCTTGTGTGACTTTGAATTTTAATTGTATGCTACAAGTTTATTCTGTTCTCTATTCTTTCTGGTTTATTTGACACCAGACTAGTTTTTGGTGGGATCTTGGATGTTGTCTATGTGGATGACTCAAAAAGCGAGCCCTTCAAGACTATGAATATTTTTCTCTAATGTAATGTTCATCTTGCTTGTCGTTAATGAACCTGTCTTCAAGCAAGAAGGAAAATATGCACCATTAGCTGCAGAGAATTATAACTCTTCTACAAGAGGCGATTGTGTAAAACTGTAGTTAGACTAAGAAAACAGGCATTTTCCCCATCCATCTTTCAGATCATCTTCTCCTCTTTCCCTGCTGTTCTTGTCCTAACCACAGTACATAGAACAGGTTGGAGCACCAAGTATAGGCAAAGGCTAAAAAATTGTGCTGTCAGGCAACATTTGCAGATACATAAAGAAAAAGATGAAAAGCAAAGATATTTTATCCTTATATTCTTCATCATAAACGAACTTTCCAAAGTAGAATAGGTGCTATCCTACTTCTATAGAAAAGCCAGCATTGCCCCTCAAAGTAACAATAGCATGGATACGCTTGGGAAGAGAATTGTGCTCTGACTCAGGATACCCCTTTGGCACTCTTCCCATCTAGAGTTCAAGATGGAAATTAAAGCTGCTTTCCTGACAGAACTAGAGTTAGTTTCTTTCTTCATGTGACAAGCTTTATTAGTGGAAAGCGGTGCAGTTTTCACCGCCAGGAGAGTGATTCTAGCACATAAAGGAAGTAATATTCCTTTCTCTAGACAGCTCATAAGCTGCCTTGTTTGGAACATTATGGGGTGATGCTCATGTTCAAATAACAGCAAAGACAGACAAGTGCAGTTATGGTAATGCTTGTTTCTTTCTCATTTATTTTCTGTTACAAAGGAGATAAAGGCAATGCTCTAGGACCTTTCCGAGAGAAGATACATTTAAAATAACGCCTGTTCTGACGATTTCAAATTTCAGTTTGAACCACAACTGCAACAGCAGGAGTTTCTAGGTCAACAGGGAAAAAATTCAACCTGCAACAACTTTACAGAGATAAGATAAAAAAGCCTGTGTCATTCAATGAAAAACTGAAGAAACCTTTCTATGAGTATAATTTAGATCAATGAGGCATGACAGATGTATGAAGACTTGCAGATAGCTCTATTTTATATTAGAAATATGGATCTGATGATAAA
>VYZW01060911.1:35418-53751 GCA_013401315.1 Balaeniceps rex
AATGTTTGACTGCATGTTTTCTAATCTGGCTGCTAGAAATCAGATTAGAACTAAAACTTGAAACCAAGTATAGGCAAAACTTAGTAGCAGTTTAAAAGTGAAGCTCAGGATATGGCTCAGTTCCTTTAGTCTTGTTTGTTTTCATACATTGCGTGAAATTTTCCATATGCCTATCGATTTCATAGGGCACTTCCTAGTCAGGCATCATTCAACTCCTCCTTCTTCCAAGCTCACTCTCCAAGATTGTTCAGTCTCTCATCTTGCAACTCGGGAGGAGGAGGAGGAAGAGGCAAGGACTAACAAAGTTCTCACTAAATGCTTAAACAGTTATGAGACTATCACCTCTGGTCCACCTAATCTGCCCATGCTGGTGTGGTAAGTGCTTTTCCTGCAGAGTGCTTTTACTGTAGATATTCAACCTGTTCTGGATGTTTTTTTCTTTCTTTTTAGCAGGGAGGGGTGGGTGACAATGTTAGTCCTTTGTTCCTCCTCATGACTCAAGGTTGTATTTTCATTGGCCTATAAATAATTTCAGTTTCCTGATCCTGCAGACAGGTGATGTTTCCCTCCTTACAGTACCATTCACCTCTGGTTTTCTTTGAAGCTCCTTATAGAGGAAGGAGATAGTTTTTCTGTGCTTACAACCCTTTCCTAAGGATAAGACGCTGTTTGCAGTTCCAGAGTACTTGGACCAGTGTTGTTAGCTTACTCTGAGCAGACTGCAGTTTGCTGGCATCTGGGAAAATAGTCTAGGGAAGTACCACTCGTACTGTGCATGCCTTGTTTTCATACGGTTTCTGAGGCATTTGCTACTCTGTTGTCAAACACAAGATACTGGTTCAGGTGGGCGTGTGGTCTCAGATGGTGCTGTTGGTCTTTTGCAGTTCCAACAGGGTGAATCAGGGATTTGTCACTAAAATATGGCATTAGGTTGATACACCTTTAGATTGCTGTTTAGCCCTTATCTGTACATTGCGGGGGGGGAAGGAAAAGAGCCCTTTCTAAAAGACTTTCTGGTGATGTGACTGGGGGTAGGAGAGCCCACCTGAGAACTTGTTTTTCTCCAGTGATGCAAGGAGGGAAGAGTTGGAAACACAAGGCAGAGAAAGTGTTTTGTGCGGGTCTCTGTATGTTTTAACCAGAACATGAGGCTCCTCAGACACTTGCACTTCTCCCCTGTTTGTGAACAGTCTTTTGAAGCAGTCTCTCTTCTCTCCCACCTTGGCTCCTGTCACTCGCTCCATCTCTGTGTTTTGCTTTACCTTAAACATGGGATTTTAAGTGGATAAAACTCCTTCTTTAATGCTTTTTCCTCTCTGCCTGGAGGATCAACTTGTACTATCTGGCCAAGATGAATCTTTAAGAAGGGGTACTTTACCTCCTCTAGCCATAAAGAAATTAAGCTCCTCTTCACAGCGAGAGGAGGCTCCTTCTCTTATACAGTTTCTGTTTTGCAATGAGAAGTAAAAAAAAGTGCTTCTAAAGTGAAAAGAAGCAAAGATAAGCACATGTCCCATCACATCTCAGAAATATCTGACGGAATCATCAAGGTATTTCCCTCCTCAAAAGACAGCTGCAGATCTCTAGACTAGTGCTGGGTTGTGTATTCAGATGATAAGATTAGGAATCTGTGTGTTTCTCCTGAATATATCCTATAAACAGGCTTTGAAGCCTTCAGGGTATTTCAGAAATGTTAAGGATAGAATTTTGTGAATGACTACACAAGGCTGAGAATCTGAAGAGGCTTTCTAGAGTCCACATATACATTTGGCATAGGAAAGATTCTTGCTTAGGATAGCTGCATTTTTAAAATTCTTTTTCCTGGAATGTATCTTTCCCACAAAGAGCATATCAAATATATGGAAAAAGAAATGAAACAAGCTAATCTAAAGGTGCTATGTCAGCGTACAAGAAGGAATTGCTAAACTTTCCTAACAGGGAAACCCTCAAAAAACTGCAAAGCAGAGAGGCTAATGACCTATGTTGCTTAAAGATCCAGAACTGCTCAAGGTTCATGTAAAGACTCTTCAAGGCTAGTCTGAGATATGGGATACATAGACATAGGTGTATTCTAAGGTGAACACCTTTAGGGTGAATTAATCTAAAAATGGTATTTCACTGCATTCACATACAGGGAATCTAAATAGCCTGTACAGACATGGACACGTATTTTTGGTCAGATGAATCCCAACAACAGTGTTCATGTACACCTTTGGTATCACAGCAGGATATCCAGAACAGAGCATTTTTTCGCCTACTGTCCCTTGTTCTAGGGAGCCTTCCAGAAGGATCATATTCTCTTCATCTCAGGCACTGGCAGTTAAACACCCAAAGTGTTTCCTTTTTTTTCAGAAATCCTCCTATGGCTAGGTGCTATATGATTGCTTCTTACGAAAGGAAATTCTGATTCCACAGAAACCTTGCTACAGCAGATTAATCTGGCTTTCTTCCTACAGTCATGCCTATACAGTGTTGTGATATAAATATATATATAATTTCTCAAACTGTTGAGTTATATGATTATCATAATAAACAGACAGGTATTTCAAGTAAACTTTGAGTTTAATCATTGAATTGCACCCCATTTTGATCAAAACTTAGGTTACAGGGAAATTTAAACAAAAAAAGTAACAGTTGTGCAATGATGTTAAGGAATAAGACAAGTTGGCTTATATTAAAATCTATGAAGGGCACTGAATCTTATTTGACATGAGTAATTTCAAAGCCACATTAACACACATAACAAGAAACGAACTAGTCGACAGGAATACAGCTCAAAACTTAGCTCACTGTTAACTTTACTATATCCTACTTTTAGTTTAATTCAAGCAAATATGCCCTAGATTTTGTAGAAGTATGTGCTTTTGTACAGTAAAATTTGCTTTCCAATTAGTGTTTATAATTTATTTCTAGCTCGTTTTGGAAAACAATGATAAAATAATTGTAGGATTCCTATCAGGTCTAGCTGATATTCTTTAGTTCCAGCATAAGCAGCATAGTGGAGATACAAACTTAAACAGAAATTTCTTGTCAAAGTTGACAGGTTAAAGAGATAAGCTGGTGCAATTAAAGAGAAAGTAGATAAGATTTTGTGTTATAAGGTAATATCACAGCATGAGCTAAGATTTTCAAGCTTGTACTCAAGGATGAAAAGATAGAAGATGACATGCAACTAAGGGACCTGCTCACACCTGAGTGTAATTGCAACTGGAACAAGATAAGCTATCACACAAACATAACAAACATCTGCTTTGCTGGTATTCTGTAATTTGTATGAATTATCAAATATTACACTGAAATCTCATTTCTTTCATGATTTTTCACTAGTTTTACTTTTGAATATTTACTGGAGAGCAAGTTAGAATGTCACAGTGACTGACTTCTTTCTACTTTGATATCTGTCTTGTTTCGTCTACAGGCCAGTATTTAATTTAGATCCAAGTAATGTGAAAATGTCTTTGTTGCCATTAGTTAGATAAACATCTCTACTTGCTTGTTAACAAGCACCAACCAGAGTTTAAACCATCGAGAACTACCTGGTATTACGCTGCTGTCCAGTTTGTTTGCATGCTGTCCCTATGGACTGGTGGGATTTGGTGGCCCTTGTGGTGGCCCTGTAGTGGCCCCAAGAACTAAAATGGAAGATCAAGTTCTAAGCAGTGAGATGCATTAATATGAAGACAATACCAAGATGCTTTGAAAAATGATACGCACAATACGAACATTGCTCTCAGTGCTACACCACTGATTTAAATCTCAACACCTAAATCACAGCTATATGGGTTAAATGTCAGGTACTAAAAAGATAGTTCAAACAAGTGTCAACATCTTTCCCTTGCTTTGTTTTCAGGTAATATCACTTCACCTCAAAATGTAAGGAAAAATTTTCTTCCCCTTATGTACTATCCCAGAACAGTGATATGACCAAAATGCTGTAGCAAGTCTATGTCTATATTTCAGGACTTTTTTTGTTAAACCTTCAGTGTTATAATGCCAATTTGTAGTACATAAGTAACATCCAACCTTGGTGTTTTGGGTATTTAAACTGACTCTCCGTGTTTTGGCATAGTAAAATCTAAGCTGAGCTCCTTGGTTCAACCCTAAAGAACATGTAGCAGAGGAGCTGAACTCTGGCAGCTGTGTGAGCAGGTAATGTGAACTGCTCCCATGGTGCAACTGGGAATTGCTTCACATTGCACAATGGACATATCGTCCTCTTGTTGTGTGTGGATTGCACGGCTAGGAAATAAGTAGTAGCAGTTCTATTTCAAGTTATCAATTCATAAAAACAAAGGCTTTGGAACTGTTCTCACACCATTTTCAGTTCTCTGCTTTGGACAAGCTATTTTGTCCACAGTAGGAAGCCAACATGCTTCTTTCTTATGGAAGATCTCCATTTAAAAATAAAGTTTTGCAGCAGACATAGCTAAGAGTTAACAGAATAAAAGTAAATACTGCTAAAATTAAAGCAGGGTTGGACACAAGCTGCAACATTCAGATAGGACTTTTCTCAGTGTTTGGGATATGGCATACCACTTGACTAAAATTTTGGATTTTAATCTATTTACATTTCATGCTTGTTGACAAAAATCACTACAGCTCTGGGCTGTTGTATTGGGTTTGCATGGCAAGGTTTTAGTAGCAGGGAGGGTACAGGGGTGGCTTCTGCGAGAAGCTGCTAGAAGCTTGTCCTGTGTCTGATAGAGCCAATGCCAGCTGGCTCCAAGACAGATCCGCCACTGGCCAAGGCCAAGCCAATCAGCAATGGTGGTAGCACCTCTGTGATAACATATTTAAAGGGGGGAGGGAGGGGAACCTGCAGCACGACATCAGCCAGAGAGAGGAGTGAGAATATGTGAGAGAAACAACCCTGCAGACACCAAGGTCAGTGAAGAAGCAGGGGGAGGAGGTGCTCCAGGCACTGGAGCAGAGATTCCCCTGCAACCTGTGGTGAAGACCATGGTGAGGCAGGCTGTCCCCCTGCAGCCCATGGAGGTTAAACATGGAGCAGATATCCACCTGCAGTCCATGGAGGACCCTGCATTGGAGCAGGTGGATGTGCCTGAAGGAGGCTGTGACCCTGTGGGAGGCCTGTGCTCCCACACAGGGAGCTCCTGGCAGGACCTGTAGAGAGAGGAGTCCACACTGGAGCAGGTTTGCTGGCAGGACTTGTGACCCCATGGGGGACCTACACTGGAGCAGTCTGCTCCTGAAGGACTGCACCCCAAGGAAGGGACGCATGCTGGAGCAGTTCGTGAAGAACTGTAACCTGTGGGAAGGACCTACATTAGAGAAGTTGGTGAAGGACTGTCTCCTGTGGGAGGGACCCCACGTTGGAGCAGGGGAAGAGCATGCAGAGTCCTCCCCCTGAGGAGAAAGGAATGGTAGAGATGACATGTGATGAACTGACCGCAACCCCCATTCCCCGTCCCCTTGCGCCTTGGGGGAGGAGGTAGAGAATAATGGGAGTAAAGTTAACCCCAGGAAGAAGGGATGGGTTAGGGGAAAGTGTTTTTAAGACTTGCTTTTATTTCTCATTACCCTACTCTGATTTGATTGGTAATAAATTAAACTGATTTCCCCAAGTCGAGTCTGTTTTGCCTGTGACAGTAATTGCTGAGTGATCTCTCCCTGTCCTTATCTTGACCCACGATCCTTTTGTTATATTTTCTCTCCCTTGCCCAGCTAAGAAGGGGAGTTATAGAGAGGCTTTGGTGGGCACCTGGCATCCAGCCTGGGTCAACCCATCACATCTGTTTAAGTGCGCTAGGAAATAGAAGAGAAAATATTTAAAGGTAAGTTAAATATAATCAGAGTGCCATTTTCAAACCTGGAGTTGCCTGTATGCCAGAGACTTGGCACATTTCTTTTCATAACTGTGTCTTTTCCCAGTAGACAGGATAAGTCAGTCAACAGCTTATTCACATTTGAGTGTTAGCTATTATAGGTATAGTTTTATTTACTTAGAGAGGTTGAAAATATCTGTTCACAAACACTATTAGTCACTCAAAACACCAGCTTACTGCACAATAATGTAAATTAGGGTAAAGAGGCAGTTCAGAAAAAAAAAATACTAAAACAAAAAGCATAAAGGTTAGATAAAATGAACCTACTGTCTGCTCAGGCAGACACATAGTCCAACTCTTGAACTAGCACATCTGATGGTTTGTTCTGTTTCTGTGTGGTAGTTTAGCCCCGGGCAGCAGACAAGCACCCACACAGCTGCTTACTCACTTGTGTTCTCCCACCTGAGCAGGACAGGGGAAAAATATGAAAAAGAAGAGCAAGAAAACTCATGGGTGAAAATAAAGACAGTTTAATAGGTGAGGGAAAGGTGGGAAGGAGAGAAAAAAAAAAAAAAAATCACTCACCCCACCTCAGTCAGACAATCAGCCTCCAAACAACAGTGACTTCAGAAGCCACTGCTACTATCCTCTATCTCCCTTTTTAATGCCGAGCGTGACATTATGTGGTATGGAACATCCCCCTGGCCAATTTGGATCAGCTGTCTTGGCTGTGTTGCCTCCCAGCCTACTAGTGGTTTCACAGGTATACCGCCTCAATCAAACTCTCTACCTGAAGTTGTTTTACCCACAAAAAGAAATTTAGCTCTAACTCAGCTAGACCCTGTATGCTCTAGTATGAGTCCAAAGGCTCTGCATGTGGGTGTTACATCCTTTAGTCACTGGCATTACTGACATCTCGGAGAAGGCTATGAGCACATGATGGGTGCAGCTCATCTGACCAAAGGAAGATGTCTCTGTGCTAGCTACATGTAACTGCTTATACAGGCAATGATGCCAAAAGGGGTGCCTACAGAGCACAATTCAGCTGGCTGACTTTAGGGATTTAATTCACCTGCTTAAATAGAAGCAGTTCATACCATCTGGGTCTGGAAAGTCAGACATGAGGCCTATAAGGTGCACGAGGTCTGAAGTATTAGACTGCTATAAGAGTCTATTGAACTCTTCAGCAGCTGTGACTTAAATGGGAACCCGCTATAACTATCTCCTACAAATAAAGAAGCTGCCAAAACAACCTGCTCTTTAACCTCTCAGCTCTGCAGAGGTATATATCTGGAGTTTACTGCCATGCTAACAACTAGCTCCACAAGCTGTGAGTGTGGGGAAGGAAACAGAATGAGGGAAAGATACCTCTGAATGTGAGCAAGTAGTACGAGAAAAATTCATTCCCCTGACTACAGGTGACCAAGGTAGTAGGATGCCTTGGTGGGTGCCCGAGACCTTGCAATTCAGTGAATGCTACCTGGGGCTTATGTGTCCTCAGCCTGATATATCAGTCTCTGTCTGCAGCAGATGTCCTTTTAGGAGCCTGCAGAGACTGGAATGCAGCTGTGAGTCTCTCGGCCTTGAGAAAACTTGAAGGGCAGCAAAGGATGTGGCATAAACCTTGTGAGGGATCGATAACAGCTGTTTTGAGAACCAGTTATGAAACTCTACCAAACCAGATGGAAATCTCTCCACGGCAGCCTTGAGTCTGTGATTAGCCATCCTCTAGCTGGCTAAAACCACATTTCCTCTTTATTTGTTTATTTTTGTTATCCTGAGAATGAGGTACGTGATGTAAGGTACAGCACACAGGCTGGAAAGAATATAAGGGAGGAAGGAGAAGTGAGTAAGCAGCAATGAAAAAAGAAAATATGTTCAGAGATGTCTGAGGATTCAGTGGAGGCTGCCTGCCTGCCAGGCAGAGATGCTGTGATCCGATGGTGCTTGGATTGAGAGTTTCCTCCACACACAAGTCCTGTACTCTGCTGTGCAAGAACACAATTGTTATTCCTTTATGATGAAATAGTTTCAGTCATGGAATAGTGGGGTTTTTCACTGTTTATGGAGAATTCCAGACTTTACTTGAGGACAACGGAAGCTCTTCAATTTTAATTTTTCTTTTGCTTTATTTGCTCTACAAATAGTTGGGTACAAAGTCATCTATGGGAGGAATACAGCTGGTGTAGCATGTTTTTTCCGGCCTTTTTAACTCTAAATACCAAAATGTTGGGGATTTTTTAATAAAAACAGTGACATAAGCAGGAAATTCAATAAGGGTGTCATAAATCTATCCAAAACCACATAACAGGCAGACAGACTTTCCATGGTTTCTGAAAAAAATAGTAAAGCTTAGCATTACGAAGCAATATCTGACTTACTGTATTCAAAGCACGAACTGAATACAGCAAGTATTAAAAATGTTAATTGTTCTACCACAGAAGAAGCTAATTTGTTTTAGAAATAAATGCTCCTTTTCCCCTTGAGAAAATTCCTTATTAGAGTTTAAAATAATAGTGGACCAGAGGGAGTGCAGAATATATTTTAAGTAATAATTTCCATACAAATAAAGCTAAATTCTATTTAGCTATGCATTTCTATGCATCTATCACCAATGTGCCTGACTACTGTTGGTGGCCAACATTTCATTTTCATTGATTAGTGGAATTGAAAACAAATGTGTTCTAAACATGCTAGTGGAATTATTTTCCACTTGAGGCATAAAAGTGTTAGAATATAAATTCAACAATTCTCAAACCATGCCTCAAATACTGTAGTAAGTTATCTGTTCTTGCTGTATGAGTGAAATTATCTCTCCCTCAAGACAATTAAAGACTTGCCTATCCAGCCTGTGTTGCTTGCTTGTTCTAATTGGGAATAGAGGTGTTTCTGAGATCTGGCAAGGGTCTTCAGTTTTCCATAACAGTCCCAGAAACATGAAAAGGGGATTCTGGTTATGGAGGGAACAGGAGTGACTGACAGAAGAGATGCTAAGGTAGTTTCAGCTGAAGCATGCTGTGACTTTACTGACAGCTGATTGTGCCAATTTCAGAAGTGTCTCTAAAATTCAGTGCTATTTTTATTTTAAGACTCTTAAATGCTAGCGTCAGTTGGCAGAGAAGATACTCTGGGGGCAATACAGGGATTTGTAGGAATTTTAAAAACCAACCCACCGTCCCCTAAACAAAACCAAACCCTAACGGTGTTTTAGGTAATACAGAACCATTTAATCTTGAAGCTGAGCTGGAGATAGCTGATTAAGGGGGTTTTCTTGAGATGTTTTCAGTTCTATGCTTTGTTTTTGCTTTTTGTTTAGAAAAGTAACTAACTAATGTCCTAACATTTCCTGGGCTTAGTCCTGCTTGAACTGGAGAACACAGAGAGGCATTTGAATAATTCAAATAATCAGTGTCTCCTTTTCTGACTGCGTTGTATGTGTGAATTTAGAGCTGAGTTTCCAGACTGACAGCCAGGCGGTTGCCAGTTCTGTAGGTATGATCTGGGAATAGAGAACTGCCATCTTCAGGGCTGTCAATTCAACATTTGAATAGAAACAGGACTCACACATTATTTAAAGGACTGTTCTCTGTATAAATTTTGAATACACTTTACCATTACAGAGTCTAAAGGGCAAGCTATCAATCATTTTAGCAGCTCTCACCCGATGAGCTGAAGTCGCAGTCAGAGTTTCACAAGTGCTGCTCTCTTTCTCAGTGTTGCTCAGTGCCTGGGTGGGAAGAAGTGCCAAGGGCAGATATCTTGGGTTGGCAAAGTTCAAGAACAAATTATTTTTATTGTAACTAATGTTAGTACTTATTTGTAGCAATTATAGTTTTTTACACATATTTAGTATACTGCCCAATTAAGATATAAAATTTCTAGCAAACCTGCGCTCATCATCAAAGAAAACCTGATCTGCGTCACTTAAATTTTCTGTTAACTGGCAAAGCTATAGTGTCATCCCAATTCGAAACCAAGTTTTATGCATATTATTCCAATATAATTCATATACATTTCTTGTCAAAAGGGAACTATCAATCTGAATTTAGAACATCTTTATCATTCCCAGTGCTAGTTGTGTGATTCAGTCAATTAACAGGGTTGAAACTTGCCCTAAGGTGTTCTCAAAGCTAGTGGCAAATGATTATTTGGAACTTTCACAGCCAAGTACAGTCATCCTTTTGAAAGCATTGTGCATATCACTCATCAAACCCATCAAGCAAATAAAGGCTATGGTGCTTTTATTTTCTGCTTGATGTTTTAAACATGTATCTCATTACCTAAATGTCCATTAAAGTCACCTCTTTTATTGCTCTGAAATAAAGCAATTGCAGCCAATATGTTAAAATAATATTAGAGATACAAATTAAAACCAAAACAAGGCCATTTCTAGTGTAGGTTGTCACTTCAAGTGAGTGGAATGACAGCTTAAGCTAGAATTTCTTTGCTTTTGTCAGTTCTTGTTAGAGCCTTAACATTAAATTAATGTACTGTGAAGTTATTTTTTTAACTTTCATTGCTTGAATGAAATATAACTAGAATGGCTACCATGAAAACTGAAATGAACAGAAAAAGGAATATAGTTTTTGTAGTGAAGTTTGTTCATAAAAAGGCGCAACTAAAGACTTGATATAATGCCCGTCCCTAGAAGCCATAGAGTAAGTACCCCAACTGCTATGCCTTTTGTAGAAAACACATGAGTCTTCCAAGCAAAATGACTTTGGAAATCCCTGTTCTATGTTTTTGTGGTAGCAGATTTTTCTGCTGAAACAGAGGCCAACAATAATGTCATTTGTTGCAGGTGGTTTTGAAGAACATAAACTAAAATAAGTTTAAATGTGGTAAGCGCTGTGGTCAAGGTTACTATCAGCCAAGTTATATGTCTTTTTAAAGTAGGAATTTGTGGATAAAAAAATGTATTTAATTATGCTGATGAATTTGTAGTAACATTGCCCTGGAGAAGTGCTAGTTGGTGGTGTTCTTCATATTACCTCTGACGAGAATGCAAAGCAGTTAGGATGCATGTTGGAGAAATGCTTCATGCTTAATGAGATGAAGTTAGTATGAGACTTGAACATTTTACCAATACAGCTGTTTTCTTTTTAAAAGAAAACTCATTTCCTAGTGTGTATTTAAAGAACTTACTGCACAATGTCAAAAATGTCAACCTTCTCCTTGGTTGAGAATCATAAAGGTAAGATAGCTTCCTTTTGTCATTCTGATCATGTCAGACAACCCACTTTGTTATTTCCTCTTTTAGTCTTTATCTCCTTCTACTCCACAGATGAGACCCTCTTCTCATTTTCAAAGCCTTGCACAACCAGACGGTTATCCTGTAATAGTCTCAAAGTCCATTCTTCCTACTCTGCTCTCTTTTTTCCTTCTAAGAACTCTTTTTCTATCCCCTTTTGATTATGAATTGTCTTTCATATTATCACGTATGCTTGCAACTGCCCCCATATTCTCGTATGCAAACTAATATTCCTTTAATTTTTTGATGTGACAAATTAATTTTTTTCCACATTTTCTAGGTAGTAAATAACATTCCTGAAATTTAATCAGAGACTCAACAAATGAGAGCATTAAAGCATGTTATATATGGTTTGAATACAAACTTGTCCAACATTTTTCCAGGATTGCTGTAGAAGTTACATTAAAAAACCCACTACAGCCAGATGATATAATAGTAAAATCACACTTCACACAACAGAATTGACTTATGAGAAGAGTTACTTGTTGGGAGCATAAGAAACAGGGAGGAACTGAGTCCAGGCTCCAGTGAAGAGCATTATGTGTGATGAATTCAGTAGGTTCCTTGGAAGGTTGTCTTGCTTATAATAGTGTTTAAATGTTAAAGAAAGAATTATGTTGTAAAATGCTAAATATATTATTTATATCTATTTATATGGACTGTATGACTTCCAGAGGTCCATCCAACCTGATTTATCCCATGATGCTATATGTATTAAACTGTTAATAAAAATAGGATTATATCATTAATTAAACAGTAGAATGGATCAAACAATTATTTTATCTTAATTCATTAATTCACATAGTTTATCTTAATAACCTTAGATTAGGAATTTCAAAGCAGTTAATGACTGCATCTTACAGCTCAGGCATTGGGCCTTTAGTTCCCCTAAACTGTCATTAATTGACTGTAAATACCCTGATTGCCACTTATTATTGCTTTATTTTTGCATAAGCTGGTGTGTAAAACATTTGAACAGTAACTGACATGATTTGAAATGGTGTGCCAGCTTCATTCAGGATAAGTCTACACTGAATCAAGGCCACGGATAAGTGATAGGGTTGCTAAAATATTAATCAGCATTTTAGTGTTTCTACTGTTTAAAACGCTTTTCCTCATTCCACCCAGATGCACACAGCCAAGTGAAAAACTTGCAGCGTGGTTCTGATCAGGATCAGTGCTAATAATGTCAGTGGAGAAACACCAGTGGAAAAGTGGCAAAGTGTCCGACTGCTAATGTTTTTCAAGTTTTTATTTATTTATTTTTCCTAAATTGGTCCATCGGGAACCTGAGGGAATAGGCCGCCTGCTGCACTCTTCGCAGCTCCTGCCAGTGGTTACCTCCGCTGCAAATAAGTGTCCCCAGTCCGCCACAAGGAAGGCAGATCCTACCCTTGAAAGTAAGTTTCACGAGATCCAGCTGACAACACTTGAAGGGGAGGCACTCGTTTGCTTGCACAGGCTGGCTGAACTGTGGCATTAATAACCCCCTCGATGGCTGTTGAACAAGGAGGGTGACCACGAGCAGTGCTGCACCCAGCTAGACGGGGAGCCGGGCACTTGCCTGGGACCCAGGGAGCTGTGCCTGAAACTGCAGGAAGGATGAAGCAGAAAGCTTAGAAAATTCAGGGCTGCTTTCTGATGTCTCTTTGCTCTGCACCCGCCAGGCTTTTACCTGCAGTGAATTTATACCCATGTGAAGCTGCAGAGTTATTCAATCAACAGAATTATTTTTGTTTTACAGCAGTGTCTATGAGTTAAAGTCAAACCTTTAGGAAGCCTTTGCGGCATAGGTGAGGGTATTGTTGTAAGGAGGCTTGTATTTTCAGGAACAATACCAAGAAGTCACAGATATGTATAATAATTAAGTAGGCTGGGGGACATTACACACTTTTTTTTCAGCGAGGAGTAGGAGTGTGTTTGTCCTGATGAGATTCCATTTTGGATATCCACATGCTGTTTTTCACAAATTCCTCTTGTCAGTTTGCATTATTGCATATAAGGGTACAGTATTCACTATGTTTCCTAATTATTTGTCTAATGTTGCTATGCATGACTAAATGCTTTCCTCTTTCTAGAACAGAAGTGCTTTCATTTCAAGAACATTAAAGGGTCTAAGTAATGTATATAAATGCTGCAGAATAAAAAGGTCCCTTCATAATTCAAGGGTAGACAATTCAGAACTGACCTTTCAAGCCAAATAGCTTAATAGATTCGAATAGTATTTAATATGAAAAATGAGCACAAGAAAATGTAACTCTGATATGATTTGAAATGACTGAAATCCTCAAAAAAGGCTATACAAAAACAGATCTGAATGTAACTGTGCTATCAGGTATGGTATAACAGCATGACTGGATTTCAATCTGATGTTAAATCTAGATGACATTAAAATTTTATGATTATGGTTTTTATAGTGCATTGGACAATGATGTCTGGTCTCCAGAGAGAAAAGGACAAATGCACATATTTTGATTTCTTCAACAAAATTTCATACTTGACATCAATATAGCACAGATATCATGCCTGATCAACATCAAATGCTTGTTTCTGCTGCTATAAATCAATAGAAAGTTTTTGATATACGTTGCTGCAGAGCAGAATAAATCTGGTCAGAGTTTCTCTACACAGAAGAGAAACTGTTTCTCTACAGAGTTTCTCCTTGCCAAATCAAGGATTGTGTTTTTTCTTTTTTTCTTCATGGTTGCACTTTGCAGCCTGTTTATGAAAAAACAGATTGCTGTTGCTTCTGGAGAAATAATTTGCTTTGTGCTTGCCAGAGTACCTGTGATTCCTTTAAATACAAACATGGTTAAAAAAGGAAATACCTTTATTCTAGCAAAATAAAGGCTTAAATTCTTGACTATGAAATTGGAAGTAAAGTTTGCAATGCAAAAAAACCCAAAGCCAACCCAAACCAGCAAAACACAGTTATAGATCACTCTTAACAGTGAGAATTTTCTTTAACTGCTCCAAGATAGTAACTTGGTTAAGCATGTAAAGGATGAGAGACCTGCAATCAGTTCTTCTCCTGTTTCTTTCCCCATGAGCTACCTTATGCTGGAGCACTTTCCAAAACCACTTTGACTTCTTCAGTTGTAAGGATATGATGACACTGTCATTTCAATGCCCATTATGCATTTTGGACACATTTCTCCTATACTCCAAATCTACATTGATATAAAGAAGGCAGAAGCAGGGAGCTGGTTCTGGGTCTGGATCCTCAGCCACCTATTTTCAGTAAGGCATGATTCCTCTGTGATTCCTCATTTCCTATTTACAGTCCTGAAACATGATTTCAAACCTTTCAGTCCTCATTTCCAGAGGATTTGGGGCTGTAAGCACAGTAAGAGGCAGAGCTAATTGCAATAACTTTCTGTTAGCTAACACTTCCCTTAAATAAGGATAATTCTTTTCTGATTTCTCCTCCTGATGCAGCAGTCACACTGAAGCAACATTTTGTGATTTTTAGAGACTCCAACCGAGTGACTGTACTTCGTTTAACATTCCTGAGGCTGCTGATGTAAATACCTTTCATCATTTTCAGTAGAACCACATTTTTATACAAAAAAAATTAGGAGGCTAAGTTAATATAGCCATATGCATTCTTAGTAAGTATATTCTGTCATTTACACTGCTGGTCAAATATAGAGGCTGATTTTTCTTGCTAGTTTCTGCTACAGTACACAGATTTCCATGATGAGTTAAAGGGAATATTTTACAGTTAACTGCAAGAATTTATTTTTTTAAACGATTCTCGTACTGTCAGGTAATTATAACGTGTCTTCCCTAGCAGTAATGGGCACCACAGGAAATAAAACTGCAGTACAGACTTAATCAAATCTGAATGACAAGGTCATTGGAAAGTTAAATGCTTTTTTTTTCATATCGACATGTTCCATAAAAAGAATTTCATTCAAATGTAAGATAATGTGCCCAATCATTTGCTCATAATTTTAATTTCATTAGCATCATCTAATTACTTATTAATTACTTAAGAGCAGTAGCCATTCTAAGTGTGCATTGCTGAGATCTCCAGTGTTTTTCAAAGTAAAACCCCTCAGTGTCTGCAGTTCAGTGTTTGTTTATTTTCAATTTTTAGCCATTCATGCCATACACACATTTAATATATGCAAGGGCCACCTTCAGAGACAACTGTTTCATTATTAAGGCCCCAAAATTTAAATAACTGACAGAATTTTCTTTCTGTATGCCTCCAACTTGCCTCATATCTTCATTTTCCACAAACAAAAAAATGAAACTAGTGCAGCTCAAAGATCTGGAGTCTTTGTTTGAACTAAAGGAATAAAAGAGAGAGGAACTTCATCAAAGGTCAGCTTTCCCCTCCTACCCTTTTGAGTTGGGGAAAATGGTGGCTTGAAGGAAAATCTCTGTTAGGTTGCTATGAACTGCTTTTGAGGGGAAGGTATTGCTCGAATCTATGGGCTGTCCCAAAAGACTCCAGGACTGCATTTTTTTGTCCTTCTGGCTGAAGTCGTCTTTTACCTTGTTTTAAAGCCCTGAAGATGTATGTTGGAAAGAAAAAAAGAAAATAAAAGATTTTACCCATGATTCAGGAAGGCTGGGCCTGTCGGGGCAGTATAACCTAGAAACAAACGTATTTCATTTCTTCTCTTTCTGTTACTCCAAAGGCATTGTAGATTATGAGAGAAAGTCTTATAAACCATAATGTTCCTGTCTATGAATCCCTGCTTTTTAACTAGGCATGTAAAATTGCTCTCACAGGCTCAGTGGTAGATGCTCATAAATATGTTCAGTCAGTAGAGGCTTAATTTAATGTCACAATATTCACAGACAGAGTTTTTGACAGACAGGTGACCCACCATCTGAATGAAAATCAGGCCTGCTGACCTCCTTGAAGTCTGATTGAAAAGTTGCAACATGCCTGAAGTTTTTGATTTGCTTTGCTTTGGTTTTAGGGGCTTTTTTTTGTTTGTTTTCCTCAAAAAGTGTTGGGTTTTGGGTTGTTTTTTTTTTTTGGTAATGCCAAATCAAATTGATTACAAGGTTTTTGCTGAAAGAAAACAGCAGAGAATTAGATTCTCAAAACTGGGAGTTAGGCTGTAGGAGTGACACCGTATTACACAGACCAGAAGGTGACACATGCCATATACTTGCCTTTCTCCCCATAATGTAATAGGAAGAATGTGTACAGTGGAAATGTGAGATGTTTTTCTTTGCATAAGCCACAGTTAAGTTCTGTGATACTGTGAGAGACCCACTCTGGATTCCTTTTCTGTGCAGTTATTTCATATTCTATGAACTACCTGTGTATTTCTTGATTACATTAAAAAAAGATGCAAGGTAAGTGGCAGTTACTTGTGTTCAAATCCCCTTCCTGTCTGATTCAATGCAAGCAATACAACATGAGATCTTCTGGATGAGTTCCTGGATCTCCTGGACACCACTGGGTTTTGGCACAAATGCCTTATGAATTCTGCAAATAGCTGACATAGGATTGGAGTATTTCTTCCTTGGCATTGACAGTAAGAATCAGTTAATAATTCAAAAGTAGTCTTACGTGTTTTACTTTTCTCCTTTGTTTTTATTTGAGATAAGAAAAGCAATCCATCATATGCTCCCAATACCTAGAATTTACATGGTACAAAACCTAAAGAATGTAAAAATTGCTGAAATTTTACAGACTGGAGTAAATTCCCAAACATTTGGAAGTAAGGTTAGACTATTTTTTATGTCTTTCTAATCCTAACTTAGTGGATGCTGAATAAATAGCAGATTCTGCTGTTTAGAATAAACAAATAACAATAAATAGCAGATTCTGTACTTGCACTATATATTCTTTTCTTATATTTCTAATTGTTTTTCACTTATGTACTGGTAAAATTCATTCAGCTATCTGCAAATCTGCAAAATGAGGCCTCCTGAATGTTTGGGAAGGAAGAGTTTCTTCTTTTCACTTTGCAATTCAAGGCACTTTTGTGACAGAGTTATACATTAGTAACCAAGACGTAACCTTTGGAAGGTATTGCTGCTGTGGTAATGATCTCCTCGTATGTTCCAAAGTGTCTGCTCCCTTTGTAGCATGTCTGAAGTGGATTGCTAGGGGACCTGACTGAGCAGGGATACATGACGCAGACAAAGCTAATGGAAAAAAACATGCACAGCAAGAGACCCAGAGGCCTTTTTTTTTGTTTTTCTTTTCCTCCTACTGAAAGCTACAAATCAAGTTAGAAAAACAAGATCATTTTTGGAAGGTGTTATTTTTGCAGGAAGTTTCTTCCTATCATATAATCTTTCTGGTAGTATCAACACCAAAACCTGTAATTATATGATAATGGTTTGAGGACACAAATAAAGACAGCCGATATATAGGATCAACAGGTATATGGAACAGAACAGACAAATTTTCCATTATGCAAACCCTTTTTATGGCTTCCCATTTGTCCTGCACTTCTCTGGTGTTCTGAAATAATTCTCAATTCCTTGACCCATTTACAAGAACACAGCATAGATCCCACTTCAAAAGATTTTGTCTTCATTATTTCCTTAAGGTGGAGAATCACTTTCATCTCAAACACTAAAGCCTCGTATGACACAATTCTGTTGTCTCTCAGTAAAATAATGTGTATATATTTACCTTTATTCAAATCTGTGAGTAAATGTAATGCAGTAACAAATGTACAGATGAATATCATACTCAATTTTACTGAGAATTCTCATTAAGTAAAATTTTAACCTGACTTCCAAAGGAAATGAAGCGTACATGAAAGCATGGTGTAGATGTGTCTCTGTCTTCCCTGCTAGTCTTTGAACCTATTTGATAGCTTCAACAAACTTAGAAATTTAATGGGAACAGATTTACAGGTAAAGAAATGATATCTTATTAATGTGAAAAGGTGGCTTCTGTGTTTAACCCTTATCAATTCACCAGAAAATCCACATGAAGGAGAACTGCGTCCCCCAAGTGCAAAAAAGTTTCAGCTGGAGCTTGAATATTCTTAGAAGCNTTATTTCTCTTTGCAATTTTTAAAGGGTAAATATATCACATGACTCCAAATGAAAAAAAGTTGGAAATAGGCAGAATACCAATGCAATATTAATAACTGTTTTGTTCATGGTTACCGTTTGGCTCTATCTCAACTCATTATCAATCCTTCTGATTTAAAAAAAAGGATTCCTAATCAAACTTTTAAAGTCTCATCTAGCCTGTCACAGTCATCTTTGTTGCAATAAAATGAGAAAAGATGCCACATTTATGACAGTAGGGAGCTTAATGTGTTCTGGTGATGTTTTGACTGTTAACATCTCCACCTG
>VYZW01060913.1:5108-20880 GCA_013401315.1 Balaeniceps rex
TTACGAAACTCCTCAACACTTCCCGAAATCTCTGTGTTGATTTTATCAAAATTGGACCCATCTGTAGAGAGTTCTCCAGATTCTGTAAGGCAAAGCGCAAATTTAAGTTATAACTTGGTATGGCACTTCTGTTATAGAAGGAAAGTAAAAACATACACCTAGTCTATTAGAAAGACAGGGCAAACTTGCAAAAAGTAACAATCGCTTCAAATACAAGAAAGGAAAATTGGAAGGCAACATAATAGAAATGTGCCAGCTGGGGGAGGCGGGCAATGCAGCCAACATTACTGTGCCAATGGAATCATTGACTTGCAAGTAAGCAACTGCTTAATTCACCCAAATGTAAACGGTCAAATAGAGAGAGATTCTTAGAAAACTGCATAACGGAAAATGATAACGAAGGTGTTGGTGTAGTGACTCTTTGTACAGGTATTGTCACTATTTCATTCAGGAGTTTTTAGAAAGAAAATCTCAAATTGATAGGTAAATGAAGCAAAGAGCAAATTACAGCACTAATATTTACAGAAAGAACAAGACTTCAGCGTAAAATCTGAACAAAGCAGGTTCGGATGGGTTGCATTAGTGGTGGTGTTGGACATATAAATGAGTACTTTCTAAGCTTTTCATATTTACATTTTGAATTTGGTAACTGTTAATGAGGGTCTTTCTAGAAGATTAAAAATATACCCACAGAGCTCCTGCCAAATCAGACTGGAATGAGTTAAGTGCTATGTACATACCATCAGTTTTGAAGTGGTAACATTTTCCCAGCAGAAAGACTGGAGAGTTTCTACTGAAGTAAGTTTTTGTTTTCAACACCCAACCTAAAACAGATGGGAAAAAAATACAAATTTGTGACTGAAGTATTCCAAAAAGGAATTTCTAGTAGCATCTGGTTAAGCCAAAGGTAACCCATGAAAGGGGCATATAGAGAAAATGTACTGAAATTGGGTTTTGCTTTCATAAATAACAAATATAGTTCTACAAAACACAGATTAGAGTTCTGGTTTAAAAGTAACAATGTTACCCATATATGAATGTTTGAATGTTAATACAATGGTACCACTGCACAGAAATGCTAAAGCTAAGCTTAAATTGCTTTGTCTCTATTGCGAATTCATTACTGCATAGTTTGATCTGTGAGTCTTCCAACTCCTATAATAACATACAGTAGGCTTCACGTATGAGCGGTGAAAATGCATGAAGAGTACTGCTTTTCCCATAGGACATACCTCATCACAAAATTAAATTGCAGATTTCAGACACAAAAAGGGTAGTATAATATGCTGTACAAATTCAAAGGGCCAGAATTCAGTTTTTAGGTTTTGACAATGTCCCCAGACAGTAGCTTTTTCACTTAAGTCTAAATCCTATGGTGTTTTATATCCTAAGTCCATAGAGTTTCTTGAACCTTTCCTACCACACACAGGGTGTAATGACTACTATTCCCCTTCAGCCATGTGGTAGCCTTAAAGAAAGTAGAAGAGGAGTATCTTTTCATCTTGCCAGACATCTCCAAGGCTCAGTTATGAGAATTAACAAAAATTATCAGAAACCTGGTGGTAAATCTGTGCAACCTCAGTCCTAAAGGGGAAAGTAGAAAAATTAAGGTTGAGGACAGATTAGTAACGGGCACACTTGAAAATTTGGTTGCTTATAAACAAATTACTGATGTTCAACTGTGGAAAGTATGTTACTCGGGTGTGAAGCAGATCCTTCAGTGGAGTTTGTATTTCACACACCATCCTATTTTTTCCAGAAAAGTACATATAAAAATAAAAAAAAAAAAAAAAAAAAAAAAAAAAAAATCTTTGTGCAGATGTTTCCATATTATCCCTGTTTAAAAGTCTACGCAAATCTACTGTCATTTACATGATGTATTTTGAAAACAGTAAGTCATTTAAAAAGAAATTATGCACACTTATTTGAAAAATGAAAAGCTAAACAAGTTTGTTTACTCAGGCTGTTTATAGTATCAAAGTAAAAATGGTTTCAAGGGCCACATTGCATTTTTATTATTAATATTAGTTAAGTTTCTGAATCATGGTCCCATTCATGTCAACAAGAAACATTCCATTCATTTCAATGGTGACAGGATTTTACCATGTACTGTTTCACTTACTGTATTTCATGTTGTGCCATGCAGACATAAACTTTGATTTTATCTTTTCTACTTCATCTGTCCCTGCGGCTTCCATATTCAAATTCTAGAGAAAAAGCCATCGCTGTCTTGTAAGACGTTCAATTCTGCTACTGTAAAAACAAAAATATAAACATATCCATGGGCACTGAGAACACAGGGTATATCACCACCAGCCCACTTAGGTACTTAAGCCTAACATGACCAGAAACAGTAATAAACTTGCAGAATCCTCCACTGCCAGGGACTGAGAAGCAATCCCATGTTCCATGAATAAGTAATAAAAACATTTAATTCCAAATATACACCAATAAAATTACTACACGAAGCTAAATAAAATATAATGTTCTCCAACAGCTCTCTACTGCACAACAAACTGATCCAGAGCATATAACCTGTGCTGGCATACGAGTACACTCATTCTAATTGGCAGTGAAACGAAGAGCTACGATGTATTTCACTAAAGAGAATAGATGCTATTCTTTTCTGCTGAACAGAATACAATAAGCACTTCTTTTTTCCCCACATCAGTGGTTCTGACCACCAATAAACAAATCTTGGTTTTAAAAACAGCATTAGTTTCAGATTTCTAATCAAGAATTTTCTAAGCCAAAGTTTACGTGCATTGGACGAATTGAAAGACAAAGTGCAAGATGTTTTGCTGTATGTGTACAAGGCAGAAAATGTGTAGTACTGAAAACGTGTGTAGTAACAGCGACATCATTTGTACAGAATTAACTTGCTAGAGAGGTAACATCAAAAGATGATTAGAATATTGTCATAAAATCTGTGCTTACTTTACATCTCTTCTAATTATCACTTGCAGTGCAAAAAAGGCTCTCTTCGATTTGGTTGTGTTGTCTACAGTAGTCCATCTGTATTCCAAGAATGAGATTGGTAAAACGGTGGTAAAAAACACCAGAATGCAGATTAATTTTGTAAAAACCGCTTACAAATTTTCTGGAGGGGGGGTGGAATGCACTTTTACTGACTCTTTCTGAACTGCAAGACAAGATGGACTTCACCTTAAAAGCAACCTAAACTGGTAATAATACAGAAAGAATATATACTACCTTTATTCCTGTTTCTAAGAAATCTGAGAAAATGGGACAAAACTCCCTTTGTAGTCCACCTACACCATTTGTAACAGGAAGTTTGCTACTGATTAATAGAGCTTCCTTCACTGTATGTATTCTGTCAATGGTTCACTTTAAAACAGTTGATACAGGAGGTTTTCTTGATGATGTTTGGTAGCCTAAACCCTTGCACAGATAGCTGAAAAACTAAGAGCTCCTGCTTCAACAGGAGCTCTTGTGGGACATCAAAAGTTGATCAATACTGGTACATCACTACAACCTTCACCAAATTTTTAGCTAAGTTCTGATAACATCAGATGATGATGTGAACAAAAGTGAACTATCTCATTTAATTAATAAACTTGGACCAGGAATATACATCACCACTGATGCTACACATAACCTCCTTACTTTAAAAGGAGAATCTAGAACTGTATTTACCTTTCCATATGTTATTCTCCATTGAATTGGGATTCAAAGCAGGACAAAGACTAAACCACATTACTTCTCTCCACTGGGAGCATATTTTAAGTAAGTAAAACCTAACCACTGATAACGTAATTGAAGAGAGTGTGAAGATGTCGGGGTGCCAATGCCTTCAGACCCTGAGTGTACTCACACAGATGCACTGTTTCTGGGATCTGTAGGCAGGACAAGGAAAACAGCAGTCTACTGCCCAAGCCATCCCTAGCATGTTTTTCTGCTATTCCATTCTATTATTTCATAAAAGTCTGCCAACAACTTTTTGACAGAACAAGAGGCAATGCAAGCTCACAAACATGGGGGAAGACCGCCATTTTTTTGCTAGTGAAAATAACAAGTGGCTACAACCCCACTTTGATTAGCCTTGTGTTAAGCCGGGTTTTTGTAGGGGAGACAAAGACAATTTAAGGTTGGATTTTAATTTCTTGCCCTGTTCCCCCTTTTTTTTCTTTAGGGGAAAAAAGGAAAGACTTTGCATAGACATGTATCACTGACTGTAGCTGGCAAAGCTGGCAAGCTGAACTTTTTCAGGAAGTGTGTTTGGTCCAGCCTGTCCTCACATGATCAATCAGCAACAGTCATTTATGCAGAGGCCACTGATTGCCTTAAAAGCCAATACCTATAAAAGCTCCCTCTGGCTAAAATTAGAAATGAAACAAACTCTACTGTTCTGAAAGGGCCTGAAGGAAAAATTACTGAAATGTGAAAGCAGCTCATTTTCCTTTTAAAGGCAATGGTCATTGCAGCACATTTTTCTTTCATCCAGTTACATTTCTTCCCTAGCATTATGCTAAAGAGGTGAAAAGGACTTCTAAGAAGAATGCTAACACAAAACACGCACATTTATTCCACTGGAAAAATGCAGGCTCTTCCCATCAATGTAGGGAGGCATCAGTAATAGTTCCACTGAAATTAATGGAACAGCAGCATCAGGAGAAGGTCACAGGGAATACAGATTCAAGCCCAACAGGCACAATGCAACCCCTGTTATTAAATCGAAAGCTAATGGTTTTATACTGAAGTTGTCTCATTTAGGAAGTTATCTAGAACAATGTTACTTCACAGAGAGGCAGGACACACCTCTGAATGAAAAATGAAGTCCTGTCCTCTCAGAGCCCCCACTACCCAGTCTTTGAGGGGGGGTGATTGCAGCAAGGTGGCTATTTGTTAACAGTGATGGAAAAAAACCTCTCTAATAACATAATTTGTTTGTTTTCATTAACAACAGAAGAGCAACCTAACCTGCTGATGCCACTGCAACAAAAGGAATGAAGTCTAAATGTGACTATCTTTATTAATTAAGAATGAAGACCCCCTTCACTTTTTTCTACCTGGAAAGAAACTGAACTAGCAGCGACGACAGTCAGCAAAACCCACACAGAAGTCCCTGACAAAGAATAATGCCAAGAGGTCATTTTTAAGGAGTTACCCCTTTCCAGCTGTAAACACAGACAGTTAGAAATAATACTTTGTAAAGGGCAGGTAAAGAAAAACAGCTTTTTTTTTTCTTTAATCCTGTAGCAAACACCGAACATTTTACCCATCCAGGATTTAAAGCCAAGCAAGAGCTGTTCACAGAGAAGCTGCCTCTCTACTCGCCCTTTACTACTTCGGCTCTCCACAGCCGCGGGAGGCAGGTCTTTGTATCCTCACAATGACTCCTGCGGGCTTTGTCAGCAGACGGCCGGCGGGGGGGGATCCCTTCCCGCCGGGACGCGGCACCAGCTGCCTGGCGGCCCTGGTTATTTCCTAACCCGCCACCGAGCCCTCAGCCACAGCACGGTTTCCAAAGCCGCCCGCCGGCGGGTACGAGCACGGCGGGCACACGCCCGCCCACGCACACACACAAACACACTCCGGGAAGGGGCTTGGGGGAAGCGGGAGCCCCGAGAGCGCTCCTGACCGTACAAGATACGCACAAACGGGCTGGCCGGGAGCGCAGCCCCGGGCCCGGGACGCTGCCTGCGGGTACTGCCGGCAGCGGCCGCCTCCTCGCCGCCACCACTGAGGCGTTTCATCCCGCCCGGCCACTCGCCCGGCGCCGTGGGCCGCGCTCCCGGACAGCGCTTCGCCCGCCCCGCGTCCCTCCGCCGGCTGTGACCGGCGCGAGCCGCTCACCCCTCACAGAGCCGCCGCCGGTGCGGGGCGGCGGGCGGTTAATGCTTCTCCGCTCGCGCCATCGCCGCGGCCCTCCGCGGCCGCCGTAAGGGGGGCGGAGGAGCCGCTCGCATGGCGACCCGCTGCGAGCCCACCGCTCACAGCCGGAAGGCGGTGGGGCCGCCGCTTACCCGCCCGGTGAGCTCCGTGGCGCAGCCGGCCGGGGAGCGGCCTCCCGGGGCTTCAGCCGTGGGGGAACTGCGCGGGACTACAGCTCCCGGCGGGCGCTGCTGCGGGAGGGAGCCGGGCCCGGCGGCGACCCCGCGCGGGGTATGCTGGGAGCTGCAGTCCGGCGGGAGGGCAGTTTTCAGCCGCCGCCTGTGGAGGCGGCAGGAAGGGGCGCAGCGGGAGGCGGTGGGGCGGGCTGAGGAGGAAGAGCAGGGGCCGGGCCGAGGCGGGCCGGCTCTCCCGGGCGGGACGGGCTGCAGCTGGAGACGAGCCTCCGGAAAGGCGGGCGTAGGGCGGGAGGCCGGAGGCTTTGCGCGGGTAGGCCAGCTCTGCCGTTAGGCCCGGGCCCCAGCTCGGCCCCGCCATCAGGGACGGCAGCAGCGCTCTGCCCCTCACGGAGTTTCCAGCTGTCGTTTCAAGGTGTTTTGGGGTTTGTTTTTTGTTTGTTTGGGTTGGTTTTTTTAAAAGAATTTGTGTCTTTTGACTCCACTACAGCAAAATGGTTCCAAAATCTCCAAATTCTCTGGAGACCGGTAATACTTAAATCTCCAGCCTAAACATACGTGTTCACATGCCAACAGTGTTTTCCAGTTGAACTTGCTGCTCTATTTCTTTTCTAAAAGTACCGCAGGGTAACTGCATCTCCTCTCACTCTCCTAGGCTAGACATGCTGAAGCATTTTCTGGGTTTTTTTAGTCTTTTGTAAAGTAGGTTCTTCATTAATCTGTTTTTCTTGAACTGCTTAAAAATAATAATTAGCTGTATCAGGAGCCAGGGTTTTAAAAAAAAAAGTGCAGAATTTGGGAAGGATGTCACTTAAATTTGTTGAATGTCTGGAACTGGCATTACTGCTCAACATCCTATAGAAAGATGATGTTCCTCCATGTACTCGGGACTCAACAGCACAAGTTCAGGTTCATGAAGAAAGTTAGGTGGTTTTTTTCCATTTTGTGATTTTACCGCCTTCTGCTGGTCAAAGATGATCAGACTGAGTTTAATTTTATATAATCAGCACATTATCATGTGATCAGCACATGATCTAAAATTAAGCTTCAGTACAAATACCAACAATAGATGTTCCATGTATTTCATGTTGGGTTTTATTATGTAATCTTATGGATATAATATATTTCATGTAGCAGGGTTGATCAGTAAAGAGGATCTTAAGTATTTATATGTAAAGCAGACAACACCTTGTTTCAAAGGTCTAGCTACTTGAAGTGGGGATGTAGGAGATGACCTTTCTAATCCTTCCCCTGCCTTTCAGCTCACTGCTTGCATTGCTAATGGCACTTCGTTTCTGTGTTCCTATAAATTAGTTATCACAGCCCTCATCTCTGAATCCTTCAGACTCTAGTAGCAAGCATCTCTGTATAGCAGAGTTATAGTAATAACACTACCATGATAAAATGTAAAAAATCCTGAAGAATTGTCACATGTAGTTACTGTTCCTTTTCAAAACTGGAAAGGAGAGGTAATACACAGAAAGTGGTGCACACACCATATATGTCTTTATATTCCAAGCAAAGATAAAGATGTAAAAATAAAAACCATGTTGCTCTTTGTACTAAACTCATGAAACACTGTGGCCCCACAATAGTGGGTAATCTGTCAGTGCAGAAGGAAACAGGCCTCCTGCCTTCAGAATTTTATGACCTGGTTTAGGAATAATAGTTCTTTAAAGTTTCATCTTTGCTTTTATTCTCAAAGATGAATGTGCTTGTCTATTTGCATATAGGCTCAAATATTGAGAGCTGAGTAGCTAGCGTGGCTTGGATTTGGCTAAATGTTGAACAAAGAATTATTCAGCTGATCAAATGAAATGGCTATTCCCTTGCCTGAAATTAGTTGCCTGCACCTTCCTGCTCTGAAATTTAATAACCATGCCCTGATTTGATAGGCCACACAATATGCCATCTGGATATACATTGTAAATCCCTCAGGCAATCAGGTATGAGAATGAAGACATTTATTTTCTGCTTTTTGCATCAGTCAGATCATGCAAAACAAAGCTTTGATTGCAAAATAATTACTCAGGCAACCATAAATACCTGTAAAGAGAGAGTTTTCTTCACATTCACTAATTCCTATTTCTGTAGGAAAGATTTGCAGAGGGAGTGGGAGAGAACATATTGCATTCAACAAACTTCTAACAAATGTCACAGAGTTTACGCTTTCAACATTTTAATGGCATAAAGGCCATGCAAACCATCTTTGAGCTCTATTTGTGCTAAATTAATATAGTACTAGTAAGGAGATATTTAAAATCTGTGTTCATGGAAGGTATAATTTGTCTTTGCTTTTTTTAATAGGTAAACCAAGCGGGTAACACCAAGAGGCAGTGTCAAGACGACTAAAAATTAGAGAATATTCTCACTGCTTTACGGATCTTAGAGATACCATGGTTACACAACACTTACCCACCAAATACTGCAGAATGGTAAGATAACACTGAATTGCTCGACAGTCAGGGGAATGAAGCTTCTACTCCCATATCTGCCACTAGCCTACTAGATTGCGTCTGGGAAGTCATCTAAGCATTCATCAATAATCAGCAATATAGTTAGAAAAGCCCATTAAACATTTGACCAACAGTATGTGCTTTCCAAAACACCTGTTTGTCTGTTATGTAAACAGAGCAGACCTTGGGTCAAGGAGCTGTAGAGAAGGGAATTTTTCCTCATTTATTTTGAGTTTCATTTCCTAGGGAAGTAAGCCATCTGTGATCTGTTTCCCTCTGGAAAGTTTTGAAACCGCTCTGCAATTTAATCAAGTTTGCAGAGCCTCAGAGCTACTAAATACCTCCAGTTTTTGTGGAAATAGCTGCTCAGGTAAAAAGAGACCCTGGAATAGGATAAAGGGACAACACCAGAATCCAGGCTGTGTTAATTCAGCTGCTCACAGAACTACTTGTTAGAATAGGTTACAACAAGGTTGCTCCCACCTGTTTAAGAACAGAAAACCTCAGACGTGCTTGTGGAAGGGTTGCTTGCGCTTAGCAACACTACTGGAAATAGAATGGTTAGATAAATGATACAGAGCTTTCTAAAGATGAGAAGCGTTATTGATTAAAAACTAAAAGCTACGGCAACTATTTTGTCTCTGAAGCAAACCCCTTACTCCAGAACATCATGGGTTTTGCAAAGAAGTCGGGATCTTCAAGGTTAATAGTCAATGCATGCACACTGTAAAGCAACAAACAAGCATGTATGTTTGAGGGATCCTTTCAGGGAACAAAGGATTCTCCCAAGTCACTTCTTGTTCCCACCTGCATGCACAGACCCTCACTATGCTGTCTGCTGAGGGTGGCCCCAAAGTCCTTCTCCAGACTAGACTCACCTATCTACCCAAGTGTGAATCTGGTCACATGTTCCTGGTATGTCAATCTGCCTGAGGAAGCCATTGTGGCAGTAATTTGTGCACCATCCTTTCAAGCAGTAATGCAGGATGAAAGGGAGGGTGTGAGCATACCCCCTCACTAGATTGCTGATTGCTATTGAGGTGTTTTATCTCCATTGATTTAGCCAGTGTGCTTCTGCTCGTACCACTCCATCCAAAACCAGATTTTCTTACTGTCCCAGGATTAGGGAAGAGCAGGCTCCCGTAGGATACCTCTAAGAATCTGTGCCAAGGCTACCCTTAATTTAAGATCTTAGTTAAATCTCTTGAAGAGAAAATAAAGAGCATATTAGTGGCATTTACAGAGTATTAAACCAGGAGAGATTGAAAGCTGTGTTCAGGATAGAAACACAAACTACCTGAAAATGATAAACATGAGCAGAATTTAATGGAAGCTCAGTTGGGAAGACTGCAAGTCCTTATCTGAGGAGATTTAAGTTCATAAACCCATCTATTAAAATGAAGAAATCTGGAAGTAATAATGCTAGGAGACAAAGAATAAAGGCAAAAATGAAGCAGACATCAAATACTGCCATAGGAAGAAGGCTACAGAAAGGCTAGTGCAGTTGAAGATTCAAATTTCCATTTCTCCCTCAAAACGAACTTTTCTTGCTGTAGAAGTGTGAGCCTGGCCACCATTCCTGCCACAGTGTCTGCTGGTCTACCCAGCTGCTCCACCTAAAATAGTGGAGGTAAGTCAAAGAGAAAGGGAAGACACCACTGCTGCTTCCCCCATCTTCAAATAGCACTGGTGCCTGGAACTGCTGTGCTTCTCCCTGGGAGAGGAAGCATGATCCTCCTGTGGGTCAGGCTCACAGGCTGGGAAATTTTGCTCTAGGCAGAACGTTTTACACAGCTGTTTTGCTTCATGTGGTAGTTGATATGATTTGATTTGGTATCCAGAACTACAAAGTATCTCCCTTCCTTGCTGTGAGGATCCCTTGTGATCTTCTGATGTCTGGGATGAAGAACGCCATTCCCTATAAAAATGGTCTTTGAAATGCTATACTCGGGGCACCTTGGCTCTATTTCCAGCTCAGCTGTCATTAGCTTTTGCTATGCCTGGCTTGAGTTATCTATAAAAGAAATAACATGAATGTGAGGGATGTAGTGAAGGCTGCAGGCACTCAGAGAGTCCTCGCTCCTTCTTTCCTAGTTTCTCATTCGCCCTGCAGAATCTGGGCACTGAGCAAACAAGGCTGCTCCCTCTTGCTCTGAGAACACCAGCATCTTCACTCTTGCCATACATGTCTTGAGAAGATAATTGTGCTTGTATAGTTTACATTACCCATGTGTAGTTTCCTTACCTTTAAAGAAATTATTTGCAAAGAGAGGCAGAGAAGATTTGGCCCTTAATGAATTTAATTCGTTTCACTTAGCTGCCAGCAGATGGCTCTCTGAATTTGCAGTCCCTTATTTACTACATTGTTTATTGAATTATGTTGGACACATTTTCAGTGGAAAATGTTTGCAGTGTGCTTGCTTTGCGGAAGTTTACGTAAGAAGAACAAGGAAGCAATGGACTGAGTAAATAGACTGCTAACAAACAAGACACAGGATTGGTTCACTTTTGCAAAATATTTTATGGCTACAATCCAAAGGATTTTTCTTGTGCAGGACCTAATTGTACAATTATCAGGCTCAATGAGTTACATCTGTGTTTTCCAGTTGCATTCACTAAATTTGATTATAACCAAGTAAAATTAATTCTCAATAAAAAAGCATTTTAGTCACGTATTTTAAAGGATGCATGTGGTTTATGGACAGGTACCCTAGTGAATTGACTGAAATGCTGCTTCATTCACACCCCTTCAGAGTGAGAGATGTTGTTTCATGGATACATGTGTGTTAATAGAGCACTATGTCTAGGCCATGAACTTTAGATAGGTGCTTAGCCCAAATACAGCTCGCAGATGTAGACTCAACTGTTCATTCCTCACCTTTTTGTTACATGGTTTATCAGAGAAGACTAAAAGGTGACTTTCAACACAACAGTCCATGTTTTGATAAATTGCTGGGCTTTTCCCTCAGCCCCCAAATCAGCAAGGTAACTAGAAGGGAACGCAACAGCTGCAGTGGAGACCCATCACCTTTCCTCATCAGTGTTCCCATCACAGTGTTCCTCAACTCTCAATTTAGTATATGCTCAGTCTTTGTCCTGATGGAGTACTAATGCACCCAGGACAAGTGAGGATCACCCCCCAGCTTCTCAGAGATCACTTGCCTGGAGCAGCAGATGGTTATTGATGATGGCTGCATACACGGGCTAACTCTTTTTTGGAGGTAGTGATGTCTTTCAAAGGCTGATGCATTCTACCGTTGGAATCCAGTGCACAACAGCATAGGTTCCTTCTTTGCTGAAGAATTACAATGTGTTAAGGCAGAGTAACTATTCAGTATTCTTATAATGCTGATAAAGATCCAGGTTTTAAATTGGTTACTAGAACTATGTAACCTCTATCCAAACATTAATTTAAATTAAGTTGGGCTATATATGGAGGTATTAATTGCAGTGTATACAGTCCCTCCACTGAAGTTAGTCTGGATTGTCTTCACCCTCATTCTGAGATACCAGTCACCCTTGAGGACAATACATATGCACGAACAACTTCATGAAAGATAAGCAGCCTAACACTCCAAATATATCATCAATTGCATACGATTTCACCCTAATTTAAGAGAAAATAGTTCAGTTTTCTACTGCAGGTAAAATTTGCCACACAACAGTTGGGTTTTGAATCAGAGGAAGCTGCTAGCTCCTAAAAAGATGCCTGGAGAGATTTTTTTTTCAGACTGAAATTCCATGTAACAGGTCTCATGTGTCCAATTGGTCACATTCTCCTCTTTGCAAAGCATGAGTTTGTTTCTTCAGACAAAATGTTTCCTCCAGTTAATTCTCGTGACTTTTAAGATGAGAAAACAAGAGGCAGAAAGGTTATGTGACTCACAGTGCCTGTGAGTGGCAGCGATATGGAGGCAGGATTTGTTGAATTTTAGTGTTTGGCATTATTGGATTTATAATGGTAAAAGACTGCATTTTTTTCCCTCACATTTCTTCACTTTTGCTTGAGTTCTTTTGGTTAATGCTCCACGCACTGCAAAATTTAGTCAATCTACGGAAGCTCTTGGTTTTCTTTACAAGGTCATGTGTACATTTCTTCCACCCTCAGTGATCTGTTACTAGTTAAAGTCATTGGCACCGACTTTGTAGACTTGCTGGGCTGTTACTACCTGAAAAGTAATGAGGAATCTTTCGTTATTTTTCTGAAATTCACTTGTTGATGTTGACTCTTAAATGAATTGAGGGATTTTGTTCATATTTAGACCAACTATATGGAGAAAGCCTGTTTATCTGCAAAGCAATACCCTCCCATTCAGACCTAACATATACTGTATTTGATAGAGATCTATTTTATATCCATTTTGTATCTTTGAATTGAAAATTCATCTATTTTTTAGTTTTGTACATAGATCTTCCACATTAGATAGGTTGGAGTTAGGGGGTTTTTTCATCTCTGTTGATACTTCTGTACATTTATATGCTTCAACAAGATGAATAACAAATCATTCATAAAGAGGTGGGCTCCTGTCCCCTGCTCCATTTTAGCTTTGTAGCCTACTGCAGTGATGATCTGCAATTAGTGCAAAGGCCCTTCACTGTCAAGGAGAGACTATTGCATTAGTTTAGAGCTTGATTGCTCTCAGTTATTGTCTTGCTCTTCCAGCGAGGCTGTGGCCTCTCTGGAAAGGGTGGCAGAGCAGGATGTGTGTCCCCACCTCAGCTAGCAGTTTCAAACTCTGGTATCCACACACAGACTTTCCTTCCTCACAGTTTCAGATGTCAGAGCACATCTGTCAGGCATGTCTCATCCAACTGCCTTTCCGTCGGTCACCTCCAGCACAGAAGTGGGTGGATAGCTGGAATCAAGTCTGCCAGAGCTCATCTGACCAGGCTCTGAGCTGCAGAAAAAAGTCAATGAAGAGCAGGGCACTGACAGATGAGCAAAGGTGACATCAAAACTCAGCAACTAGTTACCTGAAGCCCTTGTGCTATAGACTTTGGAGGTGTAGGAAGCAGCTGACATACAGCTGGGATGCCTGTGCAGAATGAGGCAGGCAGTATGGGTGCTGGGTGGCTGTTTCAGGCTAAGCCATTCCTGCTCATCAGAGAGAGACCTAAAGTTGCCCGTGTCATTACTGCATTTTAAAGTGTACCCTTGGTCTTTAAACAGCCCATGCTAACAAAACAGTTGTAGAAGGCCTTTAAATAAGCTATACGTAGCTTTTGGGGATTATACTGAGCCAACTTTACATGTCCCACAAATTAATCAAGTTCTTCCGTCAGTTATAGTAACTGACAGGAGGGGAAAATGAAACCTGAAATCCAAGAGGTCTCTTGATTGACCTTGGATACTCTGCGCTCTGTATATCAGGGCTTCAGGGCCAGACTGCTCTTTGCACCTTCTGGCAGGGAAAAGAATTTCCCTTTTCAGAAATGCAGGATACCCAGTTTTGGTATAAAAGAGTTAGGCAGTGACATTTTCCCTTAAGGCAGGACTAAATTAGCCCTCCTGCATCTCAAACTGATGCCATTTTGGAAAGGAAATTCCATACGGGATGGGGGATGGGAAAGAGGAAACATTTCTGGTGGTCCCTCATTCTTAGGTCTGTTCTTGTAAGCACACACACTATGTACGAGAATTTATTCAGATCATAGAATTGTAGAATGGTTTGGGTTGGAAGGGACCTTTTAAAGATCACCTAGTCCAACCCCCCTGCCAGGGGCAGTGACATCTTTCACTAGACCAGGTTGCTCAAAGCCCCATCCAACCTGGTCTTGAACACTTCCAAGGATGGGGCATCCACAACTCATGAGAATGTAAATAGCTCATTGGCTTATCCTGTCCACTCTGTGTGGTGGACTTACTCTGTGTGCAATTCTACATGCAGGCAGTAATTCAAGAGCAAAAGTCTTTGTCTTGGCAGACATTTGTGGGATATTTTCTCTCCTCCCCTTGGAGAAGAGCAGCCCTTTCTCAGTGGCATACAATAGGTCTTTGCTTTGCAGTATCTCCATCTGTGTGTGTGTGCATCTGTGTAACGCATGACAGCACATTTCTGTAGCGGGCCACAATCTTATCCACATGGGATTCACTTTATATATGCACAGAGTCTGATTAACTCCAGTGGGATTACTCACATATGTATACATTTGCAGATTTTGGGGCCCGACATTCCCTGTGTAAACACATACAAACAGAAAAGCAGAATAATTATATGCAGCTGGAAATCAGTGGCTTCTGCTAGTGGAAAAATTGGTATACTCAGATTGCAGTCGCGATGTGCTAGAAACATTCACACAATGCAAACAGATGGAATCAGATGAATTAACACTCGCTACTTTTGGATGCTTCCTGGATTACTATTAATAGTTCTCTGGTGTAGATTAATGCACAGCATATGTCATGTAACATTGACTTTGAATTATCTGCTAGAATGTGTTCTAGGCTCAATCTTTTTTTGAAGTCCCAAAGTAGTTTCTTTTACCTCCCCACCCACTACCTCCTCTTCCCGTTAGGATGACGACCTCAAATACAACACATTTATGGAAGGACTGGTAGTAATGACCTGTTGGGATGGAAAGATGGTTGCCACGCTATTCCAGCCATCTTCTAAATCACCGTTAGGGAGGATATTTAGCCCTTCTGAAGGAAAAGTTGGTACCCTAAAGGGTATGATACACCGAGAGCCCAGTCTCGTCCCTGCAGGCACAGGCAGTGTACAGGAGCATGGTAGTCACTGGCATCCCTCAGTGCCATGCTGGGTGGGCATATGGGTGGCCGAGGGACCCAGCCATGCCATGCAGACCCATGACAGCCTGGAGCTGTGGAGCAGCCCCAGCGAGGTTCTTCCAAGGGCTAGCATGTACGAGACCCTGGCCACGATTTTGAGCTGAGGCCCCTGCTGCCCACACCCTCCAGTTGAACTCTGCAGGTCTGGCTTGACACCGGGGTGAGATGCTGGGTGGTGTGAGCCGAGTGAAGAGCCGTTTTCCCTAACCACGAGTGGATCTTCATTATTGCAAGTAATAACCCCAAACCCTCTCCGTTTTTAAATGGGAATAAAGCAGCACCGCGGCAGTGAGGGCGAGCTGAACCGAAGGCGCGTTCAGGCTGCACTACGGCACTGACAGGACCTGCTCGGTGAACTCCGTCCGAGCCCCGGGGGATGGAGGCCGGATCACTGCTGCTGGTGCGAGTCCCGGACCGGCTGCCCCAGCGCGCCCCAAGGGCCGAGGGCCCGGCACCGGGGATGGGCAGGGGAAGGGGGACGGCCACTCCTCGCCGTG
>VYZW01060913.1:21215-46971 GCA_013401315.1 Balaeniceps rex
GGGCCGTCGCGCAGGGCCTGCCATGAGCAGCCCCCGGCCGGGCCGCCGGGCAGGGTCCGCCCAGGCCGGCGCCGCGGGGCTGTGGTTCTGCAACAAAGGGGTGGGGGATGCGGCCGTGCGTGTGCGCGGTGCTCGCGTCGCGCGGTGCCGCTTCCCTGGCGAAGGGGGGACGAAAAAAAAGGAGGAAAAGAGCTGTTTAATTCAGCTGCCTGTGAACAAAGGCCGGCCGGGCACATTGTGCAGTCCCCTCTCGCCGCACAATGGGCGGCCCAGCGCTCCCGGCAGCGCGGCGAGGGTTTTCCTGCCGGTGCGGTGCCCCGGAGCCTTCCCGCGGAGCCTGCCCCCGGAGCCTGCCCCCGGCCCGCGCTGCCCGCGGCGGCCCCGGCTGCTGTGCGCCGAGTTCGCCTTCCCTCCTCTGCCTGCGGCGGGGAGCGCCGGGGACGGGCGGCCAGAGCCCTGTCCGGGCGCTGCACCCCGTACCTGGGAGCAGCAAACCTGCCTGCTCGCTTCCTTGCTGCCTGCAAAATGGAGAAAATAGTTCCCTTCCTTTTGTGTATGATAAGCAGCTGGTTAATGTTAGCACAGCTCCTTGGAGATGCAAAGCTGTTTGATACTTGAAGTGTTAAACATCCCTGTATTTTACGAAGTTTTTGTTTTGTTTTGTTTTAAAGAGGAATATTTATAGGAAATTACCTGCTAATACCAAGTTTCTGCAAATCTGTGTTCCAAGTTAGGCATGCAGTTCCAGGTGGGAACCACAGTTTGCTTGTTTGCAGGTCTGACCAGATAGCCTTTGGTGTCTGTGGTACCTCTCCTAGCTGTAACTAGCAGCAGAGTAAAAATGGGAACCATCAGTTTTGCTGGTGCTATTCAGGAGGCTGTGGAAAGTACTGTCATTTTCATGCCATTGAATGAGAAAAATGTAGGTACAAATAGTTGCTGTTATGGAAGCTATGATTGAGAAGGATCACGGACAAAAAAAGGAGGTCAAAGGAAAAGGCTAGGTAGGGGGTAGAGGAGTGGCATCAATCCCACCCCACTCAGGATCTGAAGACAGGTGAAAACATTGCTCCTCTCTCATGGTTCTCTGCAAACTTTGATGTACACCAGCCAGGGGTTAATGTGACAGATCAAGGTTCCAGGAATGGAGAGGGCTGGATTTGCTGCCAGACCGTTTTTCCTCATTCTTGATTGTAGTCATAGAAATAGTCACATGTGAGACAAGTACTAGAAGTAGGAGCGTGAGAGTTCTGCAGCCCTGGCAGGAAGTTAAATAAAATAGCCCTGGGGTGACCACTGTGGGTGCTCACGTTTCTGCCCACGTCAAGCACTAGCTCAGTGCGGTAAGTTTATCAGGCAGTGGCACAGATGTGCCACCTTTGTGTACCTTTTGATCTAATCCACTTGATGTGTTTTCAAACCAACCAAATGGCAGCAGTGTGTGTGTGTGTGTGCAGGCAGAAGTGGTCTTTTTGACACATCAGATTCACTTGAATTTACTATTCATGCAGGCTGTGCCTGCAGAAGGACCCAGGTGGTCTGCAATGAGGTTGACTCTTCCTGGAGCAGGGCTGTTGCATCTCCAACTCTTTCTTTTATGCTTATTTATAAGACTGCTGTATTTCTCTCTGGGATTTCCCATATTGTAGTGTTGTCTTCTGAGAAATCTAAAGTTCCTGGTTCATGGGTTGCACATCCAGTGCATGTGAAGGCAAAAACTTGTGGGCAGAAGAAGATGATGTACCCAGAGGTGCCCAGAGTGAGCTGTAGCCTTTCTCATGCTGACCCAGAATACGCTGCTGTGAATGTTACTCTTTCAGAGGATACGGAAGTCCCAAGAGTTGTGTTGGTGGTTGCTGGAAGCCCTCCCCAGTTTCATTGTTTAAAGAAGAATAGATCCATCACATTTTCACACTCTGCCCTCCGGTTTGGCTTACTCATCGGGGTAGACGTAGCATTTGTCTTATTCACAGGAAATAGCCATGCTGCTCTTGGTTTGCCTGATAGCATGTGATTCAAATGGGATGCAATTCAGATCCACAAAGGTAAATTACTTTAAGGCCTACCTACCAAAGAGATGGAAGCTTCTAAGCTGGTTATTACAGTAGTGGTAGAAAAAGAAATGTGAGATCAGCTGTTCTGTTTCTTAGAAAGACCACAGATGTGGTCTTCACAGCCCTGATTTACTGCTTGTGCTTTCTTCATCCAGTGTGGTGCACCTCAAGGGTACATACAGAACTCCAGTGCCATGTGGTGTCTGTTTATTACTGCTGGAATCTTTAAATATTAGGGATAGCAGCTGTCAGTGACTGCTACAGCAGTTTCAAAATACTTTTTCAAGATTGTCTGTTACAAGGTATCTTTCTGACTAGGTCATGCTGCATTTTTGTTGGAAGGCTTCAAACTAGAACAGATTTTTAGCCTGAACTTTGGCCGTCACATGTACTTACTAATTCTTCTTGACTCCATCAGAAGAAACTCCTGAAACTTACTATAGTGGGTTAATAATACCTGAAATCTTGCCTGAAATTGTTAATTTTTAATTGGAATTATATTGGTAATAAATTTTTTATTAAACTGTATTGGAACATGTCCTGTCTGGAGCATCATAATACTTCTGTAGCTGCTTGTACGCTATTGTTTCCATCTCAGTGTAAGAACAGACGTACTTCTATTTAGTACCCCTGTTCAGCTCATATGGTGTTTGGGTGACCAGAGGAGAGTTAGCAGAAGGCAGGATCCACACCGGCAGAGATAAAGTTCAGGCATTAAGATGTCTCAATAAAAAACAGTCAATACGTTATTCTGAAGGAACCAGCTAAGCTTCCTGTTCACTCTCAGCAGGGCTGGGTGTTCAGTACTGACCAAGCTGAGTGCCGCATCTAGTCTCTCTGGGGTTGTGCTGCGCTGTCCCCACCTAGCACTCACCCCTTCACCTGTGTGCGCTTCAGATTCCCGGTTGCATTATCCCAGTGCATTTTCTGGTTATGGGGCTGCTTGGCAGAGAAATGGGACATGGAAGCCCCACCATCAAAAAGGTAAGTTCTGAGTTCCTGAATGTCACAGTACTTGAAGTGTGTTGTATCCCAGCACTCCAGTCTTTCCAGGGGCAGGCAGAAGAAAAAGTGTGCAGGTTTTTTACAGTTCAAATACAGAAAAAGAAAAAATTACCCTTTAAACATCACACAACATACACAGTTCAGGCAAACTCATGTAGCCTTTCACGAGAGCCCCGTCTCGGTGCCTTGTCATTGCTCTTGGACCATCCTGAGATTGGGTTATCTAGGGAATCCAGAGCTCCTTCTTTGCTCAGACCATCACCATTTTGAAAGTGTCTTTCTCTGAAGAGAGTTTTGCTCTTCCTGTACTGCTTCCACAATTAAAGAGGATCCTTCTGACTTGGAATAACATACCTGCCTTACCCTCCATTTTGCTATGCATTTCAGCCTCACACAAAGCCCAGAGTGCAATTTTTTACCACTGGTCTTTACTCTCATGCTGAGAATTTTCAGTTTTCCTGTCCCCAGCTCTTGATGGAGTCTGGGGAAAATTGTTTTCACCCTCGTGGGTCCAGCCCCTTCTTCCGAGGTGCTTCTGTATCAATGGGAACCTCACGGTGCCATGAGGCACTGCTGTCTGCGGCTGGGGGGATCTTCAGCAGAGCCCTGGCTGAAAGGGGGTGACCCTGCTCTCAGACACTCAGTGATTTGGAAATTCCCCATCATCCAGGGCTCTTAACATTGTACATGGACAGCTTTCTGGAGTCATCACAGACTGTTGTCTTTATGGTTTTGAATCCAGGGGAAAACACTTCTGTTCACTACATTTAGAGCTAGCGTCTTATTTCTGCTGAAGCTCCCTTTACACTGATGGGGTACTGTAAAAGGTGACTTGGGAAGACTAAATTTACATTTGTGTTCATTTAGAGCCCTTTTACATTGCCTGAACGATGTGTCAGGGAGACTGACAGCCGCCTTTGCCCTGCCTCAGGGTAAACAGGGATGGTGTGAAACTTGCACCCACTGAAACGGATAGCAAAGCTGTCACTGGCTTCCACAAGCACCGAATCAGGCCAGAAATGTAGTGGTCACAGCGGAGTATTCATCGCAGTTTATTCTCTTCCCACATCCAGATGCCATTTGCGTTGTCAAAACACTATCATGGATAATTGAAAGTATTTTTAACAGAAGCTTCAGAGCAGCTTTTTTCTCTTCTCCAAAAGTCCCGTTGTCTGCCCCTGTTCAGCCATTGTGGATCTCTCATGCGGGAGTCAGCAGTGCTTTGGGAAGCCTGAGAAAATCTCTGACTGCTTAAAGCAAGCAAGAAGGCAGGGAGAACAGTTCATCTCCAGGGCTCCACTACAAAGCTGCTTCTTTGTACACAGCTTCCTTGTTTGGTTGGGTTTTTTTAACATGAGACGTGACTTTGATCTCTCCTGAAGAATCCTGTCCTCTGGTGATTTTCGCAGTAAGGTATCTTGGGAGCTCATTCCCTTTGCTGTAGCCTAGGGGTGACGCTTTCAGCCTTGATAATCAAATACTATCAGAAGAGCACCACAGGTAGGTTGTATACTGTTTTCTGTTTTAATCAATGGTAAGGAAAAAGGCAACATGTTGTTGCTCATCTTCTGTGTTAATTTAAGAACCCACACTTACCCCGCAGCAGTCAGAATCAGGCTGGGTATTTCCTCAGCTTCGGGTTGTAAATCAAACCCATTTCACTCGAAGGGGAAGGAGTTCACTCCGAAGGAAACAGGACCTCAGGTTTAGGAGGAAGGCTGTGGCCAGGGTACCGCTGAACTGGCAGGGTAGGTCAAGGCCAGAGCTCCCCCTCCAGCAGGTTCCTTCATCCACCGCAACACATACCTGGTGACTCACGCCGTGGTTCAAGCCTGGATGGAGCCGTCTGTTCCGCAGGCAGGAGAGCCCAGGCGGAGCACGTAGAGGCAGAGGGACAGGTCATCTCAACTGCAACGGCAAGATGGATGCAACTGGCCAGGGCCATTTGCCTTTGGGAATTCAAACCCAAGCATAGTGACTAAAGTAAGATAGATGCCTCCAGCCGTGTGCAGAGTTGTATGCAAGTGAGCCGGCTGAACAAAGAAGGATGCTTTCACTTTAAAAAGTAAACTATGTAAATACAATTTTCTCTGCTGCAGAGGGAGAACAAGCAGCTTTGCTATGGATTGCCGCAGATGCCTCACTGTGCCAGGCTGTCTTTCTCAAGAGGCAAAGGCTCGCTGAATGTAGAGTCACTGCACGTGACACACAAGATGAAGAACAGGCAGGAGTAACTGTTTTGTAATTAGCGGGATGGGGAGAAACAATTTGCATTGCTCTTTCAAAATGGGGAGGGCTATGGAAGAGAGAGACTTCCTCAAATCACTGCAGCAGATGATCTAGGTGACTGTGTCCTCACCCACCTTTTCTGTGAAATGGAAGAGTCCGTAACCTTGCTTGGCATAACTGGACAGGTCTTGGTGAGCCTTTTGTTGGGAAGGCAAAAAAGAAGAACTGATGTTTCCAGTATGCTTCTTAAGCTAAAAAAAAAAAGGAACAGTTTTTGGTTTTGATGCAGTAGGCCGCATAGAAACAAATTATTTTTGTGTGTAGTAAAGAAACATGGAAGTGCAAACAAATGGTTTCATTTTGTTATTTACAGCTCAGAGTATTTTGAGAATGACTGGTCTTGTTTTGCTTTAGAAGCCAGTTCCAAGGGGATTTTTTTTCCTCTCCTTTGTCTTTTTTTTTTTTTGTGTGTGTGAACCACATGCACACACAATAATTAACCAGTGAAGAAAGGTCAGAAAGGAAGTGACTAGGGAAGATGTACTTTAAACATAGACATTCATGAGGCTGTGGGCTGTAATTAACTGGAATGTTTGTCTAAGGATCCCAGGTTACATGTTGAATATAAGATAGTTATTAAAGAGGCAGTTTTTTATTTGTCCTTTTAATTATCAAGAGCTTTAATGGCTCTTCTGCCAAATGGATTTTTTTTTTTTTTTCATTTGGAGATTGTTTTGAGATTTATTTCTCTTTTCTGGTTGAGTTTGGTGTAATACACTTTTTAACCTAAGTTGGTTTAGGAAGCATAACTTCTCCTTAGAAATAGTGTTCAGGGTTATAATATAACATGAACTTACTAGTCTTGAATAGATAGCATTTGTCATGGACAAACAGATTTTGGAAATGGAGGAGGAGAAGACAAATGTATTATCAGTTTCAGGGAAACTGTGAACCTCTGTGATGAAGCAGTGAGACAGCAGACCCAAGAGTAGTCAGCTGAGGTGTTTTCTCAATAGGAAAATAGTCATTTGGTTCTACAAAGCCCTGGTCAGGCCTTATCTGGAGCCATCAGGGTGATCAAGGGAGCAGAAGGGCTGTTGCAGGATATGACCTTGCTTAGCCTTGCAGAAGGAAGTCTGGGAGGGGATAGGACTAATTTCTGTGAATACCTTGCAAGTAGGAAGGAGTGGGAGGAGGGCTATTGAACCTAACTGATGATGTTGGCACAAAACCGAATGGGTATAGATTACCCATAAATACACTTGGTGATTAGATTACATTAGAAGATGGTTTCTAAATGTCCGAAGCATGATGCTTTCCAGTAGGGGAAATGGTGTTCGATACATTTGTGAATGCAGTGATACAGAAAGGTAGCCAACAAGAGCTGTGGATTAGAGTGCAGGCTTGGAGTAAGTAGTAGTAAGTCGTGCAGACTCCACTCAGGAACTTTGAGGTCTAGATGGTAGCCAGTTACTTCATGTGGGGAGGGGTTTGATGGTAATTGTGAAAGCTAGAGAGGTAGCACCAGTTAAGACTTGAAAGTCATGATGGTCTCTTGCTCAAACCGACTGGATGTTGTTCAGTTCTGACTTTCTGTGATCATGCTTTAGGGGAATTTTTAATATCCAGTGAGGTTATTAATGGGGCAGGAACATGGAGCAGCCATTGATGTACAGCACGTGGTCAGAAGCCATGCTGATCAGTGCCACCCTTTTGTTTTACCATGTTTCTTCCCCTATTGCATCAAATGACCTTTTCAGCAGGAATGATGTCGGGCAGTGTCATACCATCCATGCAAACTCCTAGAGCCCCTAAGCAATGCTGTAATTGCAGCCAAGCTTGCTTCTACTTCGAGTTGGGGTAAAGCGCAATCATAGCTGGAGTTAAGGGTGTATTGATAGGCTGTGCTCCAAATACAGCACAGCTCCCAGCCACTGCAGAGCTGCCCAGCTGAGGCCAACGCGCAGAACGAGAAAGGACCGAGAACCCCTCTGGAGTCTATCACAAAGCATGTTTCAGGTTCATAAGGAGCCACTGCATGCAGGAAGAGCAGCGCTGAGTAACATGGCTATGCATAGGCTGTGGTTTCACAGCTGAGGAAGGGTTTCCTCCTCTTGCTATACTTTCCATCTGGAAACAATGTAATGCCTCTCGAAAATGGGGAAAGATTTTTAGTTTTTCCTGTGTTGCGCTGCATGGCAAAATGTGGGTTCTGGTTTTTCCTGACGGCCATGTGGTGAAGGGCTCTCTTCTGCGTATCATCAGGAATTACACAAAACACGCACCGAGTGAGAGATCGAGTTTAAAGCAGACATCGTCTGCAACCCGGGGGCAAGCTTTTAAATCTCATCAGCCACAGATGCGTAGTGTTTTCCGTGCCAAGCAGCCATTTTAATACATTCCAAATTTTCCTATAAATGCTAGCAGCATGCATGGTTTGTTCTCGTGTCTACGTGTCTGTGAGTGTATGCGCGCACATGGTGGGAGCAGGGAAGATGATTCTTCCGAGGGCGATCAGACAGCCTGAATGTTGTCCCCAGCAGGAGCTGTTTGGTCTGCTTTCAGAAGCCACCCTCCAGAAGTGAAAACATAGTCTCCTGTGGATAAAGGGAAACATGAAGCAAATGACTTCTTGCAGCCAGAATACATAAATTTTTTTTTTTCCTTCTGCAGTCCACTTTTTTAAAAGACAAAATAATGCTTCCTCTAGCTAATCTTACTCCCATCCTCTGGCCTGAGGAAACATCTGCTCTCCATGGTAGGCTTGGTTGTCCCAGCTAGTTCCCTTTTAGAGTTCCCTTCTCTTCCATTGACATCAGTTGCTTCCACCTGCCCCCAATTCGTGCCTACCAGTGTTCACTGCCACAGCAGTCCCGAAGCTAGGAGCCCACCCTGATGTCAAGGTTTTGCTCATGGGAGGTTTAACCATCTTTGCTTGACAGGATTTTAGCAGCTCATGCACCATGCTGATACACAGCACATTCCCTTGAGTGACATCAGGAGCGAGTCTGTTAGTAACGACGCTGTTCCCACAAAGATTGCTGATACAGCAGAAAAAAAATCACTGGTGTCCTTGCAGCCTCTTCATCTGTCTTATGCACCGGTTAGCATCTCTTTGGAGCTGGGGCTTTGTTCTGGGAGACAGAGCGGACTGCAGTGCTGCGATGCGGTGAATGACAGTTGGGAGTGGGTTTGTCACTAATAAATTGGTCATTGACTCCTGGAGAAGAGCACTCTGGTGTTGGTGAGGCACTGTAGACCAGGGGTAGTCAGCAGCTTTTCAGCAAAATGTTTTTTTTTGTGGAAAGAATCTCGGCTTTTGGTTTGCTTTTGAAACAAAACCATTTCCACCATACTCAAAAACTTGGCTATCCCAGTTCTGCTGCCGAGGTGAGCTGCAGCGTACTGCCGGGTTACAAGATGGAGCGCTGTGGATGGTTGTGTTAGGGCTTGACCCGTGGCTGTTTGTTAAGACAGTCTTTCACTCGGCATTTCCCTCTCTGACGCGCTCTTCCTTTGCTGAGATGTTCCCTTGGTGTGTTTACCTTACAGTTGTGTTTTCAAGCTTACCGGTGACAACGTGGCTTATTGGGGAAAGTAGAAAACCCCAGAGGGGCACAGTGTGGATTTTACCCTCAAGGCATGGAAGGATTGATCTGTGTTTTTCCTTCCTGGTGAGAAAAGTTGCCCCGTTGTGGGATTTCTCTCCGGCAGAGACCATAAGGCATTGTACCCTGCTAGCCAGCACGTTGGGTGTCCCCTCTGCTGGTCACCGTAGTCGCACTGCTACCTTTCCTATGTGAAAGGGGAAACAGTTTTTTGTTCTGATCCAGTCGGTTGTTTTGTGTGTGTTGTTCCCTAGACATTTCAACCCACCCTGTGTGGGACTGCTTTTCTGCCGCTGAGCTGGGTGTTGAAGGGGTTGGCTATTGGGTGGAAAGTGGCTGCCGGTCCTCGTCTCTGTGCCTGCAAAAACCAAAAATGGGCAAGGGATGAAAATGAGAGAGCAGAGTACAGGAGCAGATGTGTGACCAGGCTTGGAACTGCTGAGGGGTGCAGAGAGCACTGGAGGAGAGCTTTCCTTGGTAGGAACTGGAAAGAGCCTGCCGGGAACAAGTTTATTTGTGCTCAGTGTCACATGCATTTTATTGCCACAGATGTGCAGAAAAGAGCAGTTCACAAAAGGAAAAAAAATGTAATTGCTGTTAAGAACGTGTATATGCAGCCTTGTGAGAATTTTGTGATTCTCCAGGAATTTAATGTATGAGGTCTGTTCTCACCAGCCAGTGACACTCTTATTCCAACCAGCACACTGAGTATTTGGTTTCATTCCAACAGCAGTGTAAAGCGTATTTGATATATCATCTTCATTGTAATTCTTTTACAGAGATAATGTTGTCCCTATCTCGTTTCAGAACTGTAGCTGCTGAAGTCAGGAAGCAGATCTCAGGGCAGTATGGAGGGTCTCCCCAGCTTCTCAAAAACCTCAATATTGGAGGCAGCGTCTCTCATCATACAACAGTAAGTAATGCTTGGAACATGGAAGACTGAAGAAGGTGTGCATAGTTATTTTGATTACCATTTGGAAAGAAATTGCAGTGCTGACAGGTTGTTGACCTAAGCGGCCGTGGTAACACTGAGGAAAATAATTCCATGCAAAACCCGCTAATGTTGGAGGTCTCTATCTTGCAAAACGGTTGGTGTGGCTGGGAATTTGTGTTTCTGCAGAATCTTTGTAGGACAAGAGGCTTCCTTGACCAGATGTTAGTTGTTTTATCCCAGAATAGCCTGGACTGGGCGTTAAATTCCACGTGCTTGTGTGGTTCTTCCATGAAGAGCTCTTTGCAAGCTCATGCACTTCAGGTAGCTGTTTTCTTATGTTTCTTGTCACTCTTGAGAGTGGGACCACAGTGACTCATCTACTCTTCAGAGGTATTTTAAATGTTATTGTGAAAGTTGAATGTGATTATTCCTCAGGAATGTGTATTTACTTGCAAGTTTACAGTCAGCTATCAAGAGCGGCTGAAATGTAGGCCACGTTGTCAGAATCACCCTTTCTGAAGTCAGATTTTCTTGCATGGCCTACCAGTAACCTTCAACATTTATTCAGGGTGGTGATAAAAATGTCAAGAGTTCAGCAAACTTTTTCAGGCTGGAACTGTATTTTTGGAACTGTTCCTTTGATTTGGGTTGTTGCTTCGGGTTATAGCAGTTTCTTTTGCAGCAGTCAACTTAGAAAATAAATATTATAGCATCTTGTTTTCTTCAAAGAGGGTTGATTAGGTCAGGCAGTACTGGAAATGTGCCCTGAATTTGATAGTCTGTGCAAGTGTTCTGAGTTTGCAAGAGTTCTTCTCTTGTTTTGGAGTAGGGTCCTGTAGAATTTCCTCAGTTCGTGTACTGGTCTGTGTCCAACATAATGCATTAAAGCTTTCTCATACAGAGCACAAATGCGTCCTTGGAGCTAGTATCATCTCAAAAGGGATCTCCAAGACTGAGTTGACCCCTAGCTTAGAAGAATGACTTCGCTGCAGGCTGAAAGTTCATCTTTAAGGAGATCCGGCTGTGCCAGAGTCACTGGGGATTGAAGAGGGCTGGAATTCCTGACATTTCTCTCTGCATCAGCTGTGTGAGTACAAGGAGACCAGAAGGCTGGCTTTGTCAGCTGTGTGCCCAGCCTTAATGGTGAGTGAGCACGAAGGAGGAGGAGTTAATGAGAGCGGTGTGTCCAGGGCTAATGCTTTATCGCAGCAATCTCTGTAGGGGTGTGGAATGATAATGCAAAGCCCTGACTTGGTGGTTCTGTATGGTCTTTTGCATAATCCAGTATTAGGCAATAGGGACGGACGCCTGCTATTAGTGGCATACACTGGTCATTGAATCCACTTCCCTGCAGCAATGGATAGCTGAGGAATAGACACCTAGTTTTGAAGGACCCATTGGATGTCCATCCCACAACCTTCTGTGCCTCACTTGTCTCGCATGTGGTTTCATCTTGGAACGAGTTGGCTGAATTGCCTTTCTACTCCCCATTGCTTTCGTAAAGCAAGATCTCTGTGTACCTCTTCAAGCTGCTCCTCAGCCATCCATATTTTTGATAACTGTTTTTTCTTGTATCACTTCCTTTTGCTCTGAATTGTCTCTTCTGATTTTTCTTCCTATTTCTAAGGTTTTTCCATTCTACCATCATCAAAGTGTGCATGCTCAAAGCTTCAGTCCTGTTGGTCTTCACATATAATTCTTAATGCAGGATCAGATTTGTTGGTCACAGTATTGTCAGCCCTGTCTTCAGTTCTGGTATCTCTCATTATCCTGTTGCTGTTGTGTTTTCTAGTAATGTGCAAGAATCTATAAAAATCCTGGAAAAGGTCATGCTAACTGGAAGCAGGCTCCGAGCCTTTCCTATCAAACTGCATTGCGTGATGGTTGATGTGATAAGCTCCTAGTTTGTCATACTGAATTCTGTGCTGAGCAGAGATGCTCTTCAGAAGCATGATTAACATGGAGCGATAGTTTGTAGGAAAAGTATATTTAGTTAAGTCCTGAGTCTATATCCTGAGGCTGGATAATATGAGAGAGGTTCGCTTGTACTGAATTTTGTGTTAATTTCTCTCCCTTAGGCACCGGTCAGAATCTGCTGTGCCTGCCTGTCCTGGTTTGATAACAGACATTATGCAGAGAGAAAGCATTACTGCTGTGAAGCTGAAATAGCTATTTGCTCTGGAAAAGTTCAGAAGTTTGTGTGTCGTTACACTTTTACAGACAAGAAATAGAAGGCTCTGAATCTGCATGGTAGTTTTATGTAGCCATACTGGTTTGAAAGCCTGGAGTAGGGTGCATAGTGTGGGTTTAAATAGGAAATTTATGCTAAAATGTATGGATATTTTAATAATGCAGTGTGATTGAGTTTCATGTGAGTACCTCTGCAATGGCAACAAGTTGCACTTTTGAGTGTGCAGCATGGGACTGGAGGACTTTTAATGATAATGCAGATGTGGTCTCTTCTATCCAGTGCATCTTGCTCATCGTGTTGAGCACTTCCATAGGTAGTTATGATCTAGATAAGGTCAGCACTGATTCTCTGTTGACAGTTGCCAACAGTAGCTGCTTATGGTAATTTGTCTGAGAGTCTTATCACATGCAGTCCAATGGAGACGTTTTTATGGAGAAATGTATGCTTTTGTGAATGAAGGGCCCTCAGCACTGTCCTTGGTTGGGCCTTTTGTTTCTTGTTGACTGAAGCCAGTGCAGGGACTTTTCACACTCAACAGACTTGCATGTGGTTGAACCTAGGATAAATGCAAAAACCTGTCAGCTGAATTTTAGCAAGTCTCTTCCCTTTTGCTTCACGAGCAGCAGACAAATGCTGCCAGAATTGTTTCTAATTTGGTATCTGGTAGAGCTGGGGAGAAGGCACTGCTTTCAAATGACTGTAGAGGATCTTGCGGTTTATTATTGTCAGCCTCCACCCTTCTGCCACTTTAGGAGCAGCTGATTTTAATTGCACATTCCTCAAACCACAGATACAGCTCCAAAGCCTTCAGAGGCTTTTCCTGTGTAGCCTACCATGCTGAATTGGGACTCCTCACAGGATGCAGCCCTTGCAGCACTGAGCTTTTATTTTTTAAATCCAGAACAGAAGGTACTGACAGTTTGTTACTGAGAAACAGGAGTTGGTAAGGTCTTAGAGTTAGTTGAAGGAGATTTTATTTTTTGAAGTTATTTTTGCAAGTCTGTGTAAATCCACTGGTAAACTGAGTGTGCATTTGCACCTTGCTGTTTGTGTTCTGGGTTGTAAGCCACACGCTGTGCTCATCTTCGGAGCATTGAGAGGTTCAATACTCCCTCGTGGGAGCTGGGGCTTCTCGCCACCAAACTCACTGATTGAATGCACCGAAAGCAGACAGCTTGCGCTTCCTTTCAAAGAATTCCCCAGCATCTTGCACGATGGGGTATTTGCTTTGTTTATTTGATGAACTGGACTGTTTACTATGGGCTATTACAATTCCTGGTGACTAATCACTTTCTTCTCTTTCCAAGTTTATTTTTTCTGTTGAACAACTGCTTGTGCTATGGTGCTTGCTAACTCTGTCTGCTCGCCCCCTGTTGCACCGGTCATTTCTGCTCATTGCTGCATGCTGCAGCGTGGCAGAGGCCTGAATCATCTCTGTAGATCTCTGCAGTAGTTTTACCTGGGTGAAGCTGGATTGTGGTTTGTCAGAGATTAGCCTGAGTTATTGTTGAAGCGACCCAAAGCTTTCTCTGAGTCTTGGTGTGCATGCTTGGTTTGCTGTTTAATGGGTGCTTGTTATGCTGCTTTGGGGTAGGAAGAACAGAGTTTAGGTTTATATCCACAAATGGACTCGTAGTCTGTTTTTTTTCCCTGTATGTGCTGTCCTTTTATGAGGGCAGATGATGTTATCAAAGGACAGAAAATAATCACGAGGTATCTGGACCTGTCTTCAATTGTAGCCCAGCTGTTTCTGTGTCTTGTTCTACATTCAGCAACTTTTGTTGCTTAACGATATTTACATTTTTCGAATTAGATAAAGACTTATAAAGTCTTGGGTTTCTGAATACTTCACTTTTGAGTGCCAAAGATAGTAATTGAAATGTTTTTGGTTGTTGTCCAAAACTTGTTTTTTTTTTTTCCTAAGAAAAGATAATTTTCTTAATTTTTTTTTTTAATCTTTAGAGGTGTATTTTAATTAGAAGAGCAGCATTTCACTGAACTTGCAAATAAGCAGAATGAATGTATACTCAGTCGTTTTACAGAAGAAATCACAGCTGTTTTCAAAGGATTAGGGGTAATATTTCCTGTCTGTTTGTGTATGTTATGTCATAGATGAATATTCGTATGAGGAGGAACACTGTTATAAGAGATGCTAATTAAGGGGTCTAATTAAAGGGGTCTGGATTCTTGGACTTGATGTGATCTGACTATGTCTGCTCTCAGTGCTCCATTTTCTCCATGTAAAATAAAGGTGCTGACATTTACATATCTTTGTAAAGCACTGCCGGGTTTATGGGCATTATCTGGGCTAATTGAAGCTTTGTCTTGGATTTATTGGATGTCATAGACTTTGGTTGTGTATTCAAAGGTAGTGTCTAATTATTCAGTAGTAGAATATAGGTTCCTTTGTATATTTTCATTGTTTGTTTTAGCATCATTTAAAAGAAGAAAAAAAAAAAGATAATTTGTGCAAATGAATGGAAAACACTGCAAGGGAAAACATGACAGTATCCTATGTGGCATAGAAAAGGGTGTTTTGAAATGTTCAGAGCCAAGTAATTTTATCACCAAAATCACTAAAATTAAAAGGAAAACGAGCCAAATCTTAATGCTGTCTCAAAGCTGATTAAGGCTTAATAGTGACTCCTATTATATGTATTTCCTGGAGGTTTTCCCCTGCGTTGCTGAATGGTCTGCCCTCATCAGACAAGGGAGGATGGGAGAGGCATCCACATCCTCTTCCCCGCCTCCTCCCATTAGGGATTACTCACAGTTAACTCTGCTCTGGTGCAGGCACTTTCTTTAGTAAATTAAAACTGCTACATTCTATTTCTACAGTCAGTAGTGAGTCCTGCTGCAGAAGTCACGAGCATTTTATACGTTAAGTTGGTGAGTCTGGTATCCATTGAAAGGTTGCTGAGTCTCGTTTATCTGCAATAACTTAAACAGTTTATGTGTTAGCAGAGATAACTAATCTTAACTAAATGTTATTATACCAAGTAAATTCAGTTACTTAAATGAAGCATTCATGACAGGCCTGCTAATAAATACTCAGAATCTAAAAATGCCATTAAATCCTACTCTTTGTTTAAAGTTAGTTGTGACACATCTTTTTCAGGAACAAAATGCATAAACAAACCGATGTTTAGCGGAAATGCTGCTAATACCCTAAACTGCAAAAAATTCTTAATATTGGATTCAAATTTCAGTGTAAAAATTTTCAGTCTTAAGTCCCTGTCGGTCTGCTTGCAGTCTTTCACACTAAAGCTGCCATGGTCCCAGCAAGCAGCAGTGGATTGGAAGACCACTGCTTCACGATGCTAAATTACAGCTGCTTTCTCCTTTTTGGCTGTCTCACTGCTGCTTGCCTGTGAAGGCTCAGGAGAGCAGGTGGAGCGTCCTTTAGTACCAGCTGTGAGAGTGCACGAAGGAGTAAGTCTATGTCAGAGGACATGTGGGCATATAAAGTGTAGATGCCCTGCTGCAACAGTTCCTTTGTATATATGCACTTGCAGCCTTTTGCAGTCATAAGGCAGCTTAAATGCATTGTTAGCCTTTTTAGCGCTAAGCTAATTTGAATGAGACCCGTGTCTCTATCATCTGGGCCAGCAGGGTTGGGTGGATGCACCCAGGTTTTGCACCGGCCTGGCCAATGCTGTCATTGTTTGGGGGCACTCAGGTGGCTCTGCAGAGCCAGCTCTGAACAACAGGCAAGGAGACTTGAGGCTGGAGGTCCACTGTGGTCCCCAGAGCTTCGGTCAACTGGCTGAGCCTTACCCCGTGATGGCTGTGCCGCTGCAGGGGTTGGCTGGGTGCTGGGGCTCATTGCTGGCATCTCCAGGTAGGGGCTGCTCAGGTGCACAGAGCTGAGACATTGGGATTGTCTGTGCCCGAAGCAGACTTGGACTTGCGTGGTTTGTTAGGTGAAGCTTTGCTTCCTGTGAATGTGGCAGACACAGTAATTTCTTCACCTGGGCATATACATAAACCACTTCATCTGTCCTCTAATGCTGCTCCTGAGCTAATAGCATAGGCAGCTCCACGTGACGCCAGCTCTGGCGTCTTCGTGTGTCTCCTGGTTAATCCATACCCTGGATAAATTGCCCACTGATAATTGAGACGTGACTGTGCCAAGTATTTTCCACTCAGAAGAGCATGCATGTTCATGGTTACGACGGTTCAGCTTGCACAGTTTAGAGCCACCATGGTTTGCCTGTGTGAACCCTAAGGGTCTGGAGGGATCCATTTCCGCTGATTTGATGTAGTGTTTCTGCCAAAAGTGGGAAGTCTGTGATTTTTCTAGAGTCTCTGGTCAAACCGTTTAGCTTTTTCATTTCTTTAATAATGGAGCTTTGATGTTTTCTTTGTCTCAGCTCTGTGCTCTCAGTTTTGGCGCAGTTTATCAGAGGGTAGCTCTTTCAGATCAGTCTCAGCACTTGCATTTTCTGTATCAAAGTCTTTGTGTTCTTGAAATACTCTCTTGGTGAAATTACATGATTCTTAGTCATCAAAGAAGATACTGTCATTCTTCTTACCCAGCCTTGGAGGCATAACTCATGTCTTTCTGGGTTTGGTAAGAAATTGCTTTAGTATTCCCAGATAACTAATTAATCTCTGATTAATATTAATATTTCTATACCCAAATGGCTTCTTACATTAGCAACCGGTTATAATAGCAAATAACCTAGCAATATTTGTACATAAAACATCTCACTGGTTTTGTGACTGGCTGTTACTTGTTATATGTAGGATCCCTCTTTAGGTAAGTATATTTACAAATATTTCCTTTCATTAGAGGCTTTTTCCATTTCAAGCACTGTGATATTACATGAATTTGACACACATTACAGATCATTGGGCTTGTCTGTAAAAAGAATCCAGAACTTAATACTAAATATTCTCGGATCTTAAAAATGGAGGCTTCAGACTAAAACATTTTTTTGTCTTAACAGAGAATGCTTACAGAAATTTTCACGGCACATTTACAATTTGAAATGAAGGACTTTTATCAGCTTTTCTCTATAGTAATTACATCTTTCAAAACTCCCCGCAAAAGGAATAATAAGAGCTAGAGCAGAGCAGGAGATATGGAACTACATTCCAGAGCCAGTACGCATGTATTTGGAGATTATGACAGCACTTTATGGCTGGGGAGGTGTCATCCTCGTTGAGGGTTGGTAGCTGTCTGTGGTTGATGAAAAGCAGAGATTGCCTAGGAATCTCCTTGGTTCATTTGAATATTTCCGTGTATTATAAATGCAGCCAGAAAATTAAATGCAGGAGTTCTCTGTGCTCACCAGTCATTAGGCATATGAAATTAGGGGTATGGGTTTTCTGAAATGCCATAATGGTAGCAGATGAATATGTGATTCTTAGAATTTGGATCCAATGATGACCGTTTTTGGAGTAAGTGTTTAAGTGAAAGAAAATGTAATTTATACAAGTAAAACATATTTTTTAATACTTGAGCATTGTCAGTAGTTAATATTGCACTGCTCATGTTTCAGAACCTCTTAGAGTGACTATGGCCTGTAGTTGACATTTAAAAATAAATGTGATGCCTCTGTTTAGCAAATATATTTCTTTAAACCATTACCTTCTTTAACTTGCCTGCAATTTTTTTTTTTTTTATTATTTAGTGTGTTCCGTTTCCTGTATTGTCAGATGTACACTGAGTCCTTCCTATTGGACATCAGATTGGTTCCTGTTGTGGTTCCTTGAGATACCAGTATCCCTTTAAGGGTGACGGGGTTTTGCCACAACAAGAACAGGCCATCTGCATTCCTGAATGCTCAACAAGGGAAGTGACTGTTTGCCCTGGAGACCTAGCTAAGAGAAGGCTGGGGCTCAGCTTTGAAATGTTAATCTGCTTCTTCTGTCCTTCCAAGATTTTGCCCAGGGAGGCAGTGGGTGGGAAGTTGGTATTAATTTAGAATTTGAAGCTTTGGTGCAATCTGTTACAGTTTTAGCACATTATAAATTGTTTAATATTTAAGGAGGTATTGAAGTTAAGATGGAACTTTGTCCTACTTTCAAAATTGGCAAGAAATAACACCCTGATTTTGAAGAAGTGCCTAGCTGCCAAGTAAAAATAGTAGTCAGGATCCTTCCTGTGATGAGGAGCTCTGCAAGGTTAATTTTTCAAGGTCCCTTATCATATCCTTACAGGGAATTTTACTCCCACACAGGAGGCAGGAGGTATAACCTTCCACGGTCCTTGCCATTGTCATTTTTACAGGGCCCCAAATTGTACTGTGATCCTCACAGAGGCTGGGTCTCTGCCCTTGGGAATTATGCAACTCATTTTAGATAAAAGGCAAATTGGTCTTGGGTTAGGCCACAAGCAACTTGGGTTCAAATCCCTGTTCTGCCAGATGCATCCTGCCAAACCATCACATCATAACCATTTAAAATGCTGTTGCGTGTCCCCCCCACCCCCCATGAGAGTAAGCATCTTGGGAGGGCAGAGGTGAGGGAGGGAGAAGGAAACGCGAGGGACACGGTTTCAGAAAAAAGCATTTCATGGCTGTGCTGGCATACGCTAGCTGGAAGAGTCTGCAAAATCATAGCTGGGGTCAGTGTGTTGCTTAGAGTGTGTCCCACAAGACTAAACGTGATGCTCAGTACAAGATATGTGAGTTAGGCAACAAGATTCTAGAATAGGATCTAGAAATAGCCCCTCTACCCAGCTGTGTGTGTAGGGAAAGGATAGGTTAAAGTCCTTCAGGCAAAAATCCGAATGCCTGTGGACATCAGAGCACGCAGCAGTGATCTACACAGGACTTCTTCTGTGCTTCAATCAGTATCTGTGAGATGGAGATAATAATTGTCCCTTTTTCTGCCCTAGTTGCTACTGTGAGCCCTTACTGACCTTCTGTACAGTGCCCAGGAGAGCAGACCTTTACTCTTTAGGTACTAGTGTAGGTGTAATTGGTTCAGTAAGGCAGCAAACTGGAGGGGGAGGCTGTTCAGGCAAGGACATGTAATGATGGCTAATTAAATGGTGTGCTAATTAAATACTTACCCTTTGGTCATTTCTTGAGCATGATGGAAAAGTGCATCTATGGCAAGTATCCCCATTGCCTTTGTTAGTGAGGCATCCCTGCTGCCTTTTGAATCACCGTGCCCTGCAATGCTTCTGCTTGCTGAGCTCCCTCTGAGCATGGCTGCTGCTGCCTTCCCTGTCAGTTGTACACGGCCAATACCACTGCTCGGCAAACCCCTGGTCGCTGGGGCACACGGGAAGTCCTGCTTGTCAGAGGGGTCTGCTCTGTGCATGAGGGAGCTGGCTGCGGTCGTCTGTTTTCAGGAATGCCACAACAGAGCAGGTCTAATACAGATCTGCCCTTTGCATTTTGGTTTTTGCTTCCTTGGTGGGGTGGAATAAGCCATGAGCTTTGCAGCATGGTGCCCCAGGTGTAGCTTTCCCTCCATGTTAGCTGTTTGCTCCTGTAGTCCTTGGGTGAGATGCTCGGCTAAAGTAAATGGGGGTTTGTGCTACCCTCCATGAAGTTATGCCATGTCCCCTAGCAGAGGCTTCTGCCTCTGTTGCCAGGTTTGTGCAGATTCTTCTTTTGTAACTGATAATGATGATACAGGTAGGTGCTCAAAAGAAGGAAATAAATAGGAGAGAGACATGTTTTGGATAGCGGTGCACTAAAACTGCAGCAAAATACAATGTTTGCTGTCTCAAGAAGGACAAAGTCGATAGGAAACGAAATTTTATTTTCAAGCTTTTAAGGGGATATAACAGTGAAGAATAACACAGCCTTAAAGAAGAAAGCTTGACTGTCCCTGTTGCAGGAGAGTTATAAACCTTTGAAATAGGGTTTCGTAATGCAACTGCTGAGAGCCATAACTGCAACACCACAGATGCATCTATGGAACATGTGTGTTAAATAGTTTATGTAAGTTAAATCAATCAGGCTGGTGTCATAGTTAAGCTGACAGAGCGTGTGTCTATGGTCAGGTTAAGGACGTATATATGCAGAATTGTTACTTGCAAGCGATGTGTTTGATTCGGTGTAATTGGGATGTGTAAGTCTGAAAAAGAGTCCCGTTTGATTTCTTCTGTACTTTCAGTTTATCAGTACCTTGTATTTGGTGTTTATGTTGGCAGGGAGCAGGTTATACCCCTCTTACTCATACTGAGCGGCCCCTTTCTCCATGTGTAGTCCTATTCATTTTAATAGCACTGGAATAGCACTTGCCTTGAGTGAGGTGGCAGTGTCTGATCCTGGATAAAGACTGAGTGAAAACTGTGTTAAGGAATTGTCTGAAAGGTTGTCCAAAATTTGATCTGCAGTTACAGCTTGCACAAATCAAAGAGTATTTTTTAAAAGAGCAGCAATCGGGATTCTGAGAGCAGGTGTTCCTTTGCATATTTTTAGCGTGTATTTGCTATTGATTTAGCCTATTCCATAGTCCTGGTCGGGAAGATGGTCAGAGCTCCTGTACAGCTTCGGTTTCTGGAGGGCCTTAATAAACTCTTCTTGGAAGAAATGGACACCCTGTCAATGATTTCTTACAGTAACACTCCAGTATTCCCCCATTCGGTTTATTAGCGAGTTGGTAGGTGAACTGCATGTTTGCAAGTACTTGACTGAAATTGTCCCTCTGCCTTTGGAAGTCTGATGAAGGAAAAACTGGCTGCATTTCATGGAGGAGGCACCTACTGTTGCTTCCTAGGAGCCATTGGGAGGAACCCAAAAGGCTTTTCCTGGAAGTGGGATGAAGATTGCATTGAAGATTGCTGTCTGCAGCCTGCCAGCAAGTAGGGCTGTGGGAGAAGACAGCTTTATAGCTCCTCAGCTGTTCCCCCATTTCTGCTGCAGCAGAGTTTAAAACCTTTTAATATGCAGCTGGAAGCAGGACTTGCTATTCTTGTGATAATCTGGAGATCAGCTGTATGTCAGAGCGGTGCACAAGGATAAGGGTGAAACTTTTGTAGCCGGGGCAGTCAGCTGTTGGGTGCCTCGTTGTTTCTCCTGGTGCCATGAGGAGGTAAGCTGGGCCTGGAGACTCGGAGGTGAGGTGATAGAGCGGGTTCTGCTCCTCAGTCAACGGTGAGGATGGGATGATGAGGTTGGATAACCTGGTCTTTAGCTGAACTTGTCTGACTCTTTCAGAGCGCACGTTTGATCTGATGGGTTCGTATGACGATTTCAGGTGACTTTGGCCAGGTTGCAGATAACACGGGAATAGCCCCTTGTGTCTCTTGGTGTGTCTCTTGGTCTCATCCACAACTTCAGAGGGATGCAGGACAGAGGAAACGTTAAGGCATCAGCAGCAAAAGCTGTGAGAGGAGCTGTTGTGGTTCAGTTCAGACACTGGGACACCATTTGGGTTCATTTTCTTTTTGGTGCATTTGTTCATCCTTATTTCCTCCTCCTCTTTCATCACTTCTTACCCCACAAATACCTAAAGCTTAAAATAGTGTGCTTGCCTTTTATCTGCCAATAGTCTGACACGAAGTAGTTCCTCTTCATAACCATGAATTTATGTTTGGCCTGTTTACTCAGGTGCTAGACAGTATTTCTGGCTGCACAGATGGTGAGTCTAATACAGGCTTCTGGGTTTGACTTTTATGTTTGTTTACATCTTCATGGTACAATAGTTATCCAAAGAGACAAACTGGAAAATTGTGAGGTGCAACCTTGGGCCTAATACTGAGATGTACGAAGGGCTTGGAAACCCCTAGAGCACAGACCTGGGACCTGATGTTGGATAGCCCCCTAAGCACTGCCTGCTTTTCCGGATTAGGTGTTTTTTAACTAGTGGTAGCCAGTTCATTCCTCTTTTGTCCACTACATTACAATGCTCTTGTTGGACAAGTGAAATTTGAGATGTAAAATGCCAGGAATGGGGAAACATGGTGCATTTGGGGCAGTGGCAGTCTCTGCCCTGTGTCTGCTCGGTCCTGCACGTCCCCGTCAACTTGGCGTTAATACAGAGTTTTTTCCTCATCTGTTTGTAATTTTCTTCTGTTTATCGGGATGAGCGGATTAGAAAGATCGGAGGGAGTGAGGAAAAGGTTCCTCTTTGTTAGCCGGGGGAGATGCACAGGTAAATGAGTTTGTGCAGATTGAAACACAACACTTGCGTGGTCAGCTCAGTTTTGCTGAGGAAGTGCACTGGAAGGTACCTCAGCTTTGAAGCTGCCAGTGTGGAAGGGAGGTCAGCAGGAGGAGTAAAAGTAAGTCTTAAAATTTTAGGGCTTAAAAATAGGGTCAGTTAAGCAGCTTTGAGTCACCCTCAGAGGCTACCTTAACCCTCTGGCCTTCTTCCAGTGAGGGTGCTTTCAGTGTCCAGCACAGAGCTGCATCGCTGTGCGGATGGGGCTCTGGACTGGCAACAAGAGGACCTGAGGGAGGGCCTTTTCCCAGCACCTCTGCTATCCAATGCCTCTGTGGCTTTTGCCCAGTCATTTTGTTATTTTGATTTTCATTTGCAAGGAGTCTCCATTTCTGGGTTCTTACGCTTCTTTGGGTTTGAGGTTTATTGGTGGAAAGAATTATATGCACACAAAGTAGCAGTAGTAGTATGCAGCAGCTCTTCAGAAAAAAACATGCACTTTTAGCAATTCCTCAATAATAAACTGTCACACTTCACTGCTGCACATTTTGTCAGTTATCTAGTGCCAAATGGAGCTGGTCTATCTGTATGTAAGAAGGAGATAGTGTGAGGTGATGACATGTTAACTGTAATGTGGGAAAGAACAATGACAAGTTCTGCTCATTGTGAGTTTTGCAGTGAGGAAAACAGTTAAAAGTATCTGGTTTGTATTTTCAAAAGTTCTCCAAATCACATACTTGAAGTTCATTTCCAGAGTTCAGGGTTAGAAGGGGAAAAAAGGTTGTGGGGTCAGAGATAAATAGATGATGCTGATGGTACATGTCTTTACGCAGAAATTAATTTGTGTCTTTTACCTAAATTGCAGAACTTAATACTGAGTTTCTAGGCATCGTATATTTTTGTGGACCAGATTCTTATCTGGCATAAAGTCATCTGGTCCCACTCACCTGATTTCACTGGAGTCACGCCATTTTTCTGCTGAATGATTTGCCTTCCGTATTTTAAGAAAATTGCAGTATTCATTGAAGTTTGCTGTGGTAGGAGAGATTCTTTCAATACCCTCTGTGTTAGCCAAGTCTTCTTCCTCGAATAAAAAGTTGATTCATTTCAGAACTTCTTGGCAATAGAAGTTTAAAAATTGGGATTTGAGATTGGTATAGCAATTTTTTTGAGAAGCGCATTCAAAACTTAAGTTCTAAGTGTTCTTTTTAAAGTCATCTCCAACAGAAGACGAGCTACAGGGTAGCTACTACTCCCTGTAGTTTCCCACAGAAATTGTCTGGATGACAGGAAAGAGGAAGTAGCAGAGAAAAATTGCTGAATTTTGATGTGTTTTTCTGACTCATTAAACCACTCAGCCTCACTGGGATGTGCCAGGGAATTCTAGGAAAACTGTCAATTGCTGTAGAAATGGGTTCCTCAAAACTTGTTTTTAGTGTTTCGTTTTCTTAATGTCTATGTTCATGTGCAGCCTCATAGGATAATGATCTCATATATGTATTTATATAATATACATCTGTAAAAATACACAGTTATGCAATGTATGTATCCAGTTTATGCAATTTTTTTTTTTCATGTATCTAAAAAAAGCTCACTTTTTTCAGTATGGTGAGATCAGTACTTCCAGTGAAATCTACTGTTTTCCTGCATGTGTGTGCGCGTTCAGTCATTCCTTATGCGTTGGGTGCAAGCTTTGTGTCCAGTAAAGATGCTTTTTAAGCATTCATTTCATTTAGAGTAGTGTCCCTTCCTGGCATGGGCAGAGTCATTGTGGCACTGAAGGTTCCAATATCAGGGAGAAGAGGTGGTTAAACTTGAACCTATGGTGGATGAACATTGTGTTTTGTGTTCGCCAGAGAAGTGATTTAATTCAAAATAATGTTAGTCTTAGAGTTCTGTGGCTTTGTGAGTTCCTGGTAAATCAGCCTGTGCTCTGGATTCCTGTCTGGGGGCCATCCCTGAGGGTGAAAGGGTTCTTTGCATCTTGCATCAGGGTGAAGGTTCCCTTTGTGATCAGAGCAGCAGCATGGTAAAAAGAAATCCGAAGTCATACACATGAAAACACCTTTTTTTTTTTTTTTTTTTTTTTGAGATATCTTGGTATGCATCATAGAACTATCCAGAGAAATACCGAATAAAAGATAAGACATGAAAAATTGCTTTATGGTGTGTGTTAGCTAAGGCTAACACCACTAGGGTTAATTATCATCTGATGTTAGATCAAGTTTCCTCAACAAGGCAGATGAGCTGGTTTAAAAACCAAAGTAGAATATCTGCATGTGGTTTGTTTTTTTTTTTTTTTTTCTTTAAGACCCTTCCATCACTTGTCTTTTCCCAGGTACCGCTTACAGAAGCAGTGGACCCGGTTGAGTTGGAGGACTATCTTATTACACACCCGATTGCAGTGGAGTCTGGACCCCTGAGAGACTTGCTTGAGTTTCCTCCTGATGACATCGAGGTTGTGTACACCCCCCGAGAATGTCGAACGCTTGTGTCAGCTGTGCCTGAAGAGAGGTAGGAGGTGACAGGGTTACACCTCACTTGAGGGAATTAATTGTTCTGGATTTGAGTATCTGCAAGGCTGAAGCCTGGAATTTTTGTCTGTAAATGCCTGAAAGAGTAAATACAAACCTAAGTGAAAGTATGTATGTTTAAGAAGCCATTATTATGTCTGTGATTTTGAAGGTGTTTGTTTTTATTCTTTTAACAGTGAGATGGACCCTCATGTGAGGGACTGTGTAAGAAGTTACACGGAAGACTGGGCAATTGTGAACAGAAAGTGAGTTTCCCTGTGGTATTTGTCAGCTTGATTTCATATTTAAATTTTTGCAGGATGGCTAGCTGGTATGAGGAGGCTTAAAAATTGTTGTCCTGGCTACTGATTCCATGTGCCCTGGCTTTTAGTTGCCCAGCTCAGCTGAACTGATGCTTTGTGTTTAGCTGAAATGATTCTTTGTGTTTTGAAAATTAGATCTCGGACATCAAAACCCCTTGGGGCATTTTTGAAAATCTAGGTCATTTTAGTCAATAGTTGCTCCTTTAGAATGGTAGAGAAATTAGGGAATGTAAACAAGTAAAATTACTTTCAGCATTTGTTTGTTTCTTTGTTCCATATGTTTTTAGCTCTTTTTAGAGAGAAGTTGCATTAATTTTTTTAATGATGTGAGATTTATGTGCAGACACAACCACCTAATAGATAATGTGCCCTCTGCAGCATTCATTTGTTCCTAAAGAGACTTTGAGAAAGTACGTAATTTAAACAAATAATTGTTAATATTTGAACTATCACAACATTTGTCTAATGAGTTAACAGTTTATAGAATGTGCACACATTGATTAATTTATGCAAATTAGCAGGAAGGTTTCTGAGTAGCTTTACTTGGAACATACCCTCTCTCGGATGATTGAAAGTCTGATGACTTCAAGTGCTACTGTCAAGGAGTAAGTGATCCATGTGATGTGCATCACCTACAAATGACTTGACTACAGCTACAGCTCTGCCCTTGTGGCAGTTGCTACAATTCACTGGTTTAATGTTGTCCTGAGAACCACTTTAGGGGATGCTGAAGATATGCTTTGCAGTGCTTAGATGACCTAATAAAAATGTGGTTTGTAATCTCATACCAAAAAAAGACCCCAGAAAGAAACCCGAGAGAGAGAC
>VYZW01060915.1:12936-25487 GCA_013401315.1 Balaeniceps rex
CATTCATTGTTCTACCTGACTATATGGTAATAGTAAACTTAATGAATTCACTTAGGAACTCTTAGGGTAACTCAGCTTACTACTTCTTCTGTTCATCTGTTACTAATGAATTTTACATTCCATTAGACTGTCTAGTCACCTTGGCTGTTTTTCTGGAGTTCCTCAGTCTTCCATGGTACTACTTCATTCAAATAATTTAATATTACATATGAAATTTGTCTCCTCTTCAACAGCACCATTCCTAAACAGCCCAAACATTGGAACAAGATATTAATTTACTAAATTTCCATACTAAAAAAGGACATCTCAACCTTACTGCTTCATTTGTCTGATCTCTCCAGTCTCACCTTAGAATTACTACCACAGTATCCGAGTACCATCTGTACAAAATCAATAGCAATAAGGCAATTTTAATGGAGTCTGTCACATTTACTTGGCAATATTTAAGGTGTCATGTAGTTTTGAGAAAGTCTTACTATAGGGATGAGTCTGTTATTTTTCTCAAATAATGTCAAAATTTAGATCTGTCTCTTCTAGAAGATTAAAATCTGCATTATTCCTTTTTTCTTAATTTGTAGTAATCTCATAATCTTCAAAATTTCATAATGTTTTATTATTTGAAACGTGTGTCTTCATACAATTTGTGCTGGCCTGCTAGCTGCATCTAGCAAAAGGCCAACTCTTGTTTTTCTGCTCCAGCTACAACTATAGTTATGCAAATAACCTATTTTTTTTTAACAAGGAAGAAAAGGGATTCAGTATCAAAAGAAGAAAATTTTTTAATGAAGAAACAAGGAATTATGACAGAAGCTATTCTGCAGCAGTAACATGAAATTAGTACTCTGATCATAAACTAAAGCCATCACTATCATTCTATTCTGTCACGACTCTGCACAGCAATTTATAATACAAAATAAGATGCAGTATGTCATATACCAGTGTCATGATTAGAGCAATAAATTTTAGAACTGCAAATGATGTATACATCTCTCTTATTGTATAGAACAGATAAATGAGCAAAAGCATCTGACAAAGGAAATAAATAACGTGTGAAATCCTTGTGAGAATACAATCTACTTGCTTCCATAATGTATGTTATTACTAAGCAGCCTAACCAATTACAAAAGTAAAAGGTGACCCCAGTTTACAGTTGTCACATTTTGATTAAGCCAAAATGTGAGAAAAATCCTTTGTAGGTGCTATTAAATCTCAACTGTAGTAGATATTTTCTAGCTTAATCTCCTGCAAACTTTTCTTGAATCACCCATTTTTATTATGGGCTTATATATGGTTAAATTAACCCCAATATAAATATTTTAATTCTATCGCTAAAATGGATGTTGCCTCAGTGGAAAAAAAATATCAATTCGTTCTTTTGATCTAAATTTATTGGAAATGAATCGTGGAATAACTTTGATTGGTAGGGACCTGTGGAGATCATCCCACTCAAATCATTGCTAACTTCATAGTTTGATCAGGCTCCTCATGGCTTTCCCTGGACAAACCCTGAAAAATTTATGAATTTATTGTATCACATGTCTTTTTTGAATCCTTTATTCTAATTTTTAAATTTTCAGGCTACCTTGGACCATCAGTCATAGGACTTTCCTGTATCATACGGGTGCACAACTTGCTTTTTTATATATATATTGTTGTGAAGGAAATGATTGTAGATACACTAAACTGTTAGTCAGACTAATTTATTTTTCTGTGCATGGGAAAAAGAGCCTCCTTAAGTTTGAAAGTACCATAAAATTCAGAATTCACCTTACATTTTTCCAAAGTGTATTGCTAGTTGCCAACTTTTCTAGAAAGCAAAAAATAATTCTTCTCTGTGATGCTGAGAATATAAAAATATTACAGAGCATTGTCTAGCTTTAAAAAAACAGCTGTGGATTTATTTATTTAGGTCATCAAGTGGTGAAAACTAAATAGCAATGTGGCTATTTTTATAACAAATTTCACAATATCTCAGGGAAGTTTTCTCTCCAAAAAGCCATTTTAGCTAAACAGAGTCAGCTCCAGTAGGGGTATTTTTGTTACCAAATTAGGTAACGCTTCTCAGATAGTAGTAATTAAAACACTAAAGCCAAGATAATGTTTATGTGCTTCACTTTCGCTTCATGAGCAAAGACAAGCCAGTAGTAACAAAGAAGGAAATGGTTGGGGGGGGGGGTAATAAAACAAGCTAAATCTAAGGCATAACTTCCCCATTTATAATGCCCAGGATCCAAAAGCGTTGGGAATAGCTCTTAAGAGACAAGACCTTCTCAAGCATAGTCAGTTCTCAATCATCAATGGGGAAAAAACAAATAACCTGGATAATCTATAACCTAATCTCGATAATCTACTGAGGTTCCCCAATTATTTGTTTTGGCTTCCTCACAAGGAAGTCTAGTCATTGAAGAGGGCAGCGAACACAACCTGCAGCGAGGACACTGTAGGATACACGAGGCACAGACATTTTGCCTTTTGACTCCATGCCAAATAAAAGCAGACCATTTTCAGATCCAAGCAGAACTTTGAAGTAGTATGGACATGTTTTTGCAGCACCGCATACAAGATAGTATTGCCCTATAGTCCTGAGCTGTTTGTGGATGGAATGAGCTTCATGATTATCTTACAACAGTACTAACAGATTTTGAAAGTGACATTGTTACTGACATAATCTAGTCTAACCTCCTACAAATCACACAACTTCAGTCCCTGAGCTCAACTTACTGTTGAACTAGAGTATATAGTTCGAACAGTTAAATTTTTTTAATTAAAAAATAAAATATGGGGAACCTTCTGTTTCAATGTTATAATGCAGAGTCGAAAGGCCACAATAAGAAAAGGGGTTGCATTTTTACTTTAACCAATTGATGCATATATTATGAAGAAAAAACTAATGCAAATGACCTCCAAACAATGTCTGCCATTATCTGTGACTTGAAACTCAGCAAAACCTCTCATTGAATAAATTTTAAAAAGTAAGAGAGCATATCTTTTGAAGAAAACAAATTGATATTTGTATCTAGGAGGGAGATTTAGAAAAAAGACTAAGCAAAACTTAATTTAGATTTCAACTGTCTTAAAGTATTAGCTCGCCATATATAAAGAATTGATTTTTGTTTTGATATATATCTAAGACATCACCTAAGACAGCACATAAATTGTTGAAAGACATTTTTCCTTTTTTTAATTTAGTGGGCAAGCTCATAGAAAACATTTATTAGATAGCAGTTTTCTTGAAAGACTGACAAACAGAATCAAGGACATCCATTATCAGCAGAAATTCCCTTGCTTATTTCTGCCAGGCATTTTTTTTGTCTCACTCATTTTACTTTCAAATGCTCTTTTCATCAAGACAACTTCATTAAACAAAAACTGGGGGGGGAGGGGGGGAATAAAAAGAAAAAACATTTAGACTTTAAGACAATAAAATCAACAGAAGTTTACCTCCTTACCCTTATAGTAAGAACTTTTTTTTATATATCTAGAAAGCAAGTGAAAGGAAGAGTAGGAAGCAGCTGTTTCTGTGCAAAAACCATGACTGTTTCAGGAGTCTGTTGGAGAAGATGCTTTCTTCTCTTCATTTTTCCTCTACCTGAACTGTTGGTCTTCCTCTCCAGCATTCTACACTTATTTAGCTGTAAGTCTAAATTCCCTATGGATCCATTAAGTATGTTGCTAGGCAAACAGTCCAGTAGCAACTGTAAAACAGGAGGTTTGGATGGGAGCCAGTTTTATAGGTCACTACACTGTAAACCTTCACATCATTAGAGAAGAAACTAGTCTTGCTAACTGCAACTATCAGGATTGGTATTCTTTCATTTCTCTGAAAAGACTGAGTCATTCATACTGCACTAAGCACTAAGTTTTCATTAATGGGTATTTCTAAATCAAAGGCATCAATATTTATAGTATTTTTCCATTACTAGAAGAGTATAATTCTCTACTCATTGAAAGTTTTAATACTATCTATCAAGTGTTTAGAAATAATACAGACATAGCTGCGTTAAACATGTACAACAACCATGCAATGGATTTCTAGCTTACTAACTTGAAGAGCGCATATAACATAACAGAGGACTTAAGGTTAAGTAAGCAGTATGTATTGTGTTTTCTTTATTTATTTTAATGACAATAAATCAAAGCAGACCTATTCACACAAAATTAGCCAGCTACCACATTATCTGATTCAGGAATGTACCCTCTCTTAGACTGAAGTATTGTTTCTTTGCTGTAATGTATCATTATCTTGAAACTGAGCACATGAACTCTTCAGAGTGATCTTTGTGTTAATTCAAACACAGAACACTATCTGAGAATAGCAAACTTCAGAGTCCTGCTGATGTGACCACACTGCATTACCACCTGGAAGAATTGCTGCTCCAATTAGTAAGTTCAGAAACAAATGAATACAGTCCCAGGAATAAGAAGTTCTCAGTGTCATTGTTCTTACAGGCTGGAAATGCAGCAGTGAAAGAAAGCAGCATGAAAAATTGAAAAATTAAAGCAGATCCAGAAGAAAAATGTGTGGCTTGGACATGTATATGTTAAGGTTTCTTTACTTGGTCGTTAGACATTGGAGCACTTTTGAGCTGAAGAAACAATGTGAAGCAGAGCAAAATAAAAACATTTCCTCTGTGAAGTGTATACATTTAGGGGAAAAAATATGTGTTAAAATACATATTATTGGAAATGTACCATCACAAAAGAAAAGTCATTCAGAAAGCAAAGCACTCATGATATCAACTAGTTCTCCAAGTTTCTCTGTCCTTGTTTGTTCATTATCAATAACATTTTAACTTTTATGGTAGTAGAAATGCACCAATAATCTCTAACCTTTATGTTTTTAGGTACAAGAAAAAGAAAAATGGTTTTGGATATAAGAAATGGAAATGCATAAGCTGAAAGATCACCACTGTCAAAGGTACAGAGATTAAGCAATGACAGTAATGCCAAGGATTTCTCATCACCATCAAGTGCAGGGAAAATAGTGGCAACATTTTTCCCAATTAAGCCCTAGCTAATCTTCTGTACCCCCTAATTTGTTGGTCCTTGTATGATTTTTTTCAGTCTTAACATGATACTCTGTATATATTTACTTCTCCAGAAGTGCAAAAAAATTTCAAGCAAAGAGATTTATTTCTATAACATTACTATAATCTTGAAAGAAGGTTTAGAATTTGTCTACTTATCCTGTCAATTCTCGAGGAAAAATATCAGACAAAGCTATCAGCGTTATTTAAAATCTCTGATGCATATATGTTTGGGCTTGAGCAGGCAAGATGGTAACTTATGCTTCCAGTTGTACAAACAATAACTTCCTTGTGTTATGTGGGCTTTTTTTCAAGAAAGATTAGCAGAACTCATGACCTCTCACTGATTCTACTCAAGCAAATTCTTAAATCCGTCTAATCTATGTACTTAAACAACAGGCTCATTAAAGAAGAGCCCCCTTTTACAACACCCTGAGTGCTTAAAAAAGCCTGCCAGTACTAACATCATGTTTTTCAACTGCTGTTAAAAACTTGGCATTATAATTTGCATTCAAAAGACAAAAGATTAGGTACCAGATACTAGTAAACGCTAAGCTGGTATAAGCCTCAGAACTACTAGCAAATTATTAAACTGAAGGACAAAGCCTGGTACCTGACATTTACTAGTTTTATGGGAATTCTGTTAAGAAACTTGATTTACATGTTGTGATGAAAAAGCAACATGGCATTTGTCTCTCAATGTGCATTTAACAAACACAACCATCAGACTGTTAGTGGTGCGTGGCTTTTTTTTTTTTTTTTTTTTAGACAAATGCCTGGGCCCTGAAGGCACCCAGAGGCCTTAATGTCCCTGCTTGTCTCCCCTGGGGCTTCCCGTGACACTGCGCATGGCCCAGGAGCCCCATTTCACCTCAGGCTGGGACCATCAGTCCCTGTCCCAGAGATGCTGAGGGCATCATCTCATGGATGATGTCCATCCCTCTCACATGGATGGACTTTGGACCCCCACTGTAGCCTGCCTCCAGCCCTGTCGCTGGTCCCATTAGCTTTTGCTGCTGATGGCCCCTGGCCCTGGCTCATCACTTGCTGTGTGTGGGGCTGTCAATGAATGCCAACACCAGATCCTAGCTCTGTTCCCATTTTTACACCCCTCGGTGAAGGTACAGGGTCCCCGTGGCTCATCCCCCTCACAGACCTGCCCTGCTCTTGCTGCTCCCTGACAGCAGATACAGGAACATGCTTGTGTTAATTCATGATTTTACATGAATGATGAAGGCTTTGCTCTTAAGCCTGGACATGGGATAGATCTTCCCTAGTCACAGTGGAATCTTAGAAAGTTCATATGCAAACACCAAACAGGCGCCTGTCTTGAACTGAACCAGATGCTATTTTCTTACTCATGTGTTTAGGCACCAAAATAACTTAAACCTGGCCATCAATTATTTGCTAATTCATGTTTTTTAACTGACTGAATAATATTAAACACTCTATTTGGCTGAGTTTTCATGATAATTTTTTTTTAAGTTCAGAGAGATACTTTCCTGTTTCGTTAATATTCTTGTCTCTGTTCTTGCTGCATCAAGAAAAAAAAAAACAAAAAAATTTCATAATCATGAATTCATGAACAGAAGTTAGAAGTTGTAAGGAGGCAGTCCATTTTGTCAGAACTTGAATAGCCTGAGAAATCTGTGAAGTATGTCTTCATTGAAAATCACACCAACTAAGTAATTAAACAAGTCATTTCTGCAGATATGCAGTCTACTTTTTTTGGTACACACTTAATACGCATAGACAAAACCCATATCATGAATTTTTTGCAAGTGATTTTCTGCTGTCAGTGCATCACAGAGATGCCTTAAGTAGTTCTAAATGGGCTAGCTCGGTTGCTGAGATAGCATAGTCATGTTAGCACAGACGCTGCATAATGTACTCAGACTATTAGTTGTAATACATTTTTGAAGATAGTTGTATATTTAGAAATCATTTTTTGTAAGCTATATGAACCTGAAGAATCTCAGTTGCCTCAAAAAGGCAATCCCATTTTGGAATACAACAGGACAGGAGGGAATACAATTTGGACTTGTGTAAAGAAATAACCATATCTTCTCTAGACAGAAAGGATAATAAGTAAAACATGCTTTAATAAAGCATAATAGATGAGAACCTTTGCATGCTGCAACAGTAACTGGAGTACACTGCTACTGTCTACAGTATTCTGCCTAAATCAATAGAATTTAGAGGACAAACAGCTTTCTAACAACAGTCAAACACACTCACCTAATCAATATCAGAAGTAATGAATTTACCATGCACCTCATATTTCTAAAATGGTCTTTATGAAAGTTTAGAATTATACACTTTAAATCAAACCACAACCTAGTATTTTCAAAAAAATTTTAGATAATAGATGGGAAGACTAAAGATGCATTAAAACAAAACCAATGCACTCAAAATGTTCAAACCGAACACAACAGTTTATACTACACAATTACATTAATGGCCCTATCATTACAAAAAATTCCGTAAAGATGTTACAAAGAAATTTAATGGAAATTTAAAGAAAAACAATCCTATAGCACATACACTTTTGTTGGAAGTTAAGAACTACATTAACATTGTGCTTCATGTTCTAAAGAATATAACAGTCTCTCTTCCTTAATTGCATTTTTAGATATTTCCTCCATCAATCACAATCAAATCAAGAAAAAACACAAATTTGTTTACTTTGCCTGCCCACCAAAAAAGTAAACTTCACCACATACACACTACTCACTGCTGATAACACAGTTAAATTTTATCTTGCTCCTCTTCGTAACGGGCCAAATTAAAATAATTTCACAAATGTTGGCCATGTAGTAATATGAGGGGATAAGCCTGTCACTAAGTGCTTTTACCTATAGATGCAGCTCTGAAAACCACAGAGATTAAGCTGAGTTGAAAGTTGGAGACTTGTAGCCATGTTTTATAAGTGTCAAATCTCACCATAAATGAGATTAAAAAAAAAATTATGTTTGCTACATGAAATGATAAAGTTAGCATACCAAACAGAAGTTATTTTTAATCTGTGGTTGTTTTCATTTGGGGCATATTTGGTGTTTTGTTTTATTTTTTTAAAAGACAATTTTTATGTTTACCAATTTCCATATTTAGTAAAATGAAAACAAAGCAAACATATTTATTTGTAAAGCCTTGAGGTCATCCTGACTTTGCCAGCTGCAAGAGAAACTTAATCCAAGCAAAAACTGAAGTGCTTTTAAATGTAAAATGTGCTTGCTTTCACATGAGCAAGCAGCCCGCAGGTAAAAAATGCCTGCCACAGACTCAAAAGATAATGGTGGGATTTCAAGCTCCCTTTTCAGAATATTTGTAACTAAATTTGTTGATCAGAAGTCCACTGAATATCACAACAAACCATATTATAATATGCGATGGGCACCGATGTGACATCTAACAACAGGATGCCATTTTCCTGCTCACATGGTTTTTTTAAAATTAAAAAACGTAACCATTTCCTCTCACAGCTGATGTTATGTTGGATACTTTGTATTTCATGAAAATGCAGAAAAAGGAGGAGGGGGGCAATGGCAGAATAATGATATCACTTTGCTAAAGAATGTTTTTGGCCTGAAAACATTAAGATATTTTACAAGAGTTGCCACCATCCCTGTGAGCATTGCTGGCTTGGGCTAAGCGTTTCTGAAACTGAAACCTATTACCACACAGATTTTAGCCTACATAAAATTAGACTGAGTGGTACCATCAGTGAGGAGAAAGTGTAGATAAAAGTCTACAAAACTTCTACCTAACTGAGAATATCCAAAAGCACCTAATCTTTCCAGCAGACAGACAGAGGCAGAGGGGTAGCAGAGAGAATGAATATACAGCCATTAGATATTGACAGGCTTTCCTTGTTTTCTGTGCTCAAGACCAGCACATCACATGATATTGCATTTCCAGTCCTGCATCACCGAAAGACTTCAGTCCATAAAGATGTAAGTATAACTTTTATGCCATTAAAAGCCCTTTTAACCTGTCAGCATAGCACAGACATTTTTAGTGTACACATACATTAGGCTTCACAGATTTGGACTATCTGAGGGGCTTGAGGTTTTTTCTTGAGCTCTAGCAAGAAGATACTCTAAGGTTTTCTTGGGCATTTAGTACTCTTATCTGAACTTAAGACTTCTTAACTTGTTAATTTGTATTTTAACATCTATATAGTTGGTTGAATAAAACAGAAGCCTTTGATATTTATGGTGCCATATTATTTTTGTTCATTGATAATGGGACAGCCACCAGGAACTACTAGATATGGTTGCAAGTCAGAAATGTTCCAAGAATTAATTCATTTCATAAGTCCTGTTAAATGCAATTGCTAGAATTATTTGACCCTTCTGTTATTTAGCAGATGTTAAAAAAATTAAGAAACTTAATGAGTAGTAATTAATGATTACTAAATCCAAGAGTTTATACAGTTCCTTTAAAACTATCTGGATAAAGAATGAAAACACACATTCAAAGAAGTAGTCCATACTGCTAAAAAATATTTAAGAATGTTTTTAAATTAACAGTTTGAAATATATGCCTTCATTTCTGGATACCGAGCTTTCTCCTACTCATTTGCTCCACCTAGACAAACTTAATGCTGGGAAACAGATCACTAAGTAATGATTCACCCAGGTAGAAACACACTACCTGGATGAGTGTGTGTTTCACTACACTAAATTCATGGTTAGTCACATATGACTGAGGCATGAATTCCACTAAAGACTAAATTTTTCTTGCCATTGATGAGAAGAAGGATAGCACGTAATTTTATTCAGGATCCTCTCTATGCACTTACACTATTTAAGCAGTATATTTAATTCTTGCATGGTTGAGAAAGTCAGAGACATACAGACGGAAACTAAGCAGCTAGACGGAAACTGTAAAATACCAAAGGTACACTCAGGTTAGATCACAGTCTTCTACAGATCTTTACATTCTATACAATACGTAATAAGAAAAAATCTCTCTACTAGGTCAACATTTTCATGGACACCAGTAGAATAGCATTTCATCCTGAAAAATTAATACTAGAGGAATACACAGTTCCCTGGTTTGGTAGCCCAGGTTCTGTACACAGATCAATTTCCTCTTGGCTACCATTCCCTGTTAGTCATGCCTCCTAGACAAGCCATCCGTAAAAATGTCAGAAACATTTCACTTACTCTGCCAAAATAATTCAAAACTGGATCTCTCTTCCCCAACCTGTCCAGTTCTTCACATTCTCCAGCCTCACTCGTCCTAGTCCTAACAGGCCTCAGCCTCAAAATCCAGCCAATAAATTTACATTTTTATTTAAAAAGCTGATTTCACACAAACCTTAGATCATATGAAAAATGAACTGTTTAACCTTTTGGTAGTAGGTATTGGCAGCACAGTAAGAAAGTTTATTCTGCTTGACATATACTTACTATGACTTTACCAGAAATCAATTTTCAAGCAAGACTTCAAAAAACTGTTGCTACACAGGCATGCATAAGGGAAAATTGCTGCTATCAGTTGGATAGTGTAGTCTTTATTCTATTCACTCACTATGATTTTTTCTGTGGTTGGTTACACTGAGGAGGAACCCAACTGATTTTCTAGGAATCTGGGTATTCAGAAACTTCATATGAAGACAGACATGAGCTCAGATTACAAAGTTCCAATTTTTTTCAAAAAAGTATTAAACACACTGAGTATTTCTGCATTAGAGACTACAAAATTGATTCTGATCTAAATCTAGGTATAAAAAAAGTAAAATAGGAATATGTCTAGTCAGAGTGAAATTTGTCTGACTTAAGGTACCAGAAAATTATCCATGTAGCCATGAACATAATTTTTTTCTGGAAAACTTAAAACTGTTTTTTAATTTGTTCCAGATACTCTACCAATAAGGATCCATAGTTGTTATGTTTTCAATAAATTCCAAGGGAATCAGAGTTTCAAACCAAACATTCTCCTAGTGTTTGCAGTCCAATCCTCGCATGACAAGGAAAAAGGACTATGAAATTAAAGCTTCATAGCAAGGGAAAAGATCTCTGATGCTTTAATTTTCTTCTTAAAATTGAAGAACAACAAAAATATTTTAATATTAGCTTGTGAGATACTATGTACTGTATCAAGTACTGCAATACACCTGCTGACAGGAGACTCATGGGGTCACCAGTAAAGAGAAAATTTGCAGTATGTGCTATCTATAAAAATGTAATTAAAGAGAATATTTTATACAGTCAGAAATAACTTCTTAACATTTTGCACTCAAGCAAAACAGTCCAAGCCTATATTTTCTAATCTTATAATGATTCTTGACCAGTGCAGGTAATTTTATGAGAATATGTTAAAGCTACCATATTAAGTCACTTTAGTAGAAGTAAAGACCACAAACAGAGTAACAGTTAAGGGTAGCAAATTAAGCAATTTTTTTTATTTAGGTTACCTCTTCTTGTATTCTTTTATAGGGCACTATAACACTAAAATAAAATAGGAAACTGAAAGAGTCCCTCAATGAAATTTTCTCATGATACCTCTTCTACTACTGTCATTCAATATTCCCTCCCTGTGACTGAAAGAATTAACAGATTTGAGTTTTTTTTTAATACTAGCCCATATAAATTATTAACATAAGTGATATAAACTATTTTCACTCTTTTCTATACAGTGGTCCAATACGATTCTCATTACTCTATTTGACTAAAGACAAATACTTGAAAAAAACTGAAACCACCACCTGAAAAAAAAAAATCGTATTTGAGATGCAGCATACTTGGTAAAGCTGCCTATTCCACCTCTGCATCAGTAAAAAGCTGTTCTCTTCTTAAAGACTTTTCTTTCTTTTAAATGAGGCCATCTAGTCTGAAGTAACCTCAAGAACACAAGTGAAGATCCCTAGAATAAACTACTTTCTCCAAATTGTTTCAAGTACTCTCATGATTTCTGTCCTGACTCAGTTATCATGCTATTAATACTAAAATGTATCTCAACTTCCAATGAGAGAATTTTTGAAGCAACTTTTATAATAAACCAGGATAGTTTTTGGAAGTGTATACTATCAGGTTCCCAAGAGCAGAAAACAGTTGTGAAATAGCTCCGCATGTTAAGAATAAATTTCAGATGAATTTGAGTAGTTCTTTCATGGCAGATAGGAAGATAAAGCCCAACAGTCCTTCCTGCCACAGATCAAGATTGTTAGCTTTATAATTAATACCAAGTAAAATTAGTTAAGTCAGATAGCAAAAGATGAGGAACACAAGATTTATTTTCTGTGTTTCAAATATATCTTGGGAATCATACTTGCAACTTTTTTTCTAACCTGACTATACTAACTGGAGGTCAGATGACAAGACATCTATATGAATATCACTAATATTATTTAATCTAGACAAAAATGATACCTTAAAACATATTACTTCAACAATTGCAGGAACTGACTTGTTAGCAAGGGAAAAAGGATAACATTAAATACTTAATGATGATCATTGTCTCCCTGAATTTTTTTTCTAGCAAATGCCATTCTTTCGGAGACGGAGATCTTTCACA
>VYZW01060916.1:0-10155 GCA_013401315.1 Balaeniceps rex
GGCCCTACATCGAGGACATTTGACTAGTGCCGTGACCAGGGAGATTCCATGTTAATGAGAATAGCTAAACAAAGCTGTGATTAGCAGTCACTGCTTTGTGTATAATGTGGACTGTGTGAAGGCTCTGTAAAGTTGGCAGTTTTTGTGGAGCACTTTGGCTTTGGTCAGCTTTTAGATACGAGTAAGATATAAACAGAAACACCACATGGGAATTTAGACATTTTTCAAGTGAAAAGATGAACATTCTTGAAGAATAATGGCAAGTTTAACTCAAATTTCCTTTCTTCCAGCTCCTCTGCTTGACCCTGTTGTGGAANGAAAAGATTCTTGCAGTACTGTAGGAGGAGTCAAGTCTCTGCCTCTTGTGATCCGAGTTCTGGATGAATTTCGAAAACATCTGTTTGTGGTCTACTTGGATGAGAGTCATAGGAAGCATGTTAGTTTTACAAGGATTGGGGGTATTTTAGAAACAGATGGGATACAATTTATTTCCTTCAGAATTGGAGCACTGCATAAATTCCCCATTTAAATTCTTTTATAGTGAAAGTATTTGTGGCTGTGCTCTACAGTGGAGTTTCTTCAGCAGAACTGAGCTGTGGGGTGGCAAAAAAACACGTTTAAACTTTTATATCTCATCTTCCTGCTCCACATTCAAAACTGCTCCAGATGACTTTGCTCTGTTACTATTTTCAGATGTTTCCAGCATGTTCAAGGATATTTTTTTTTTTCCCTTGCCTCTTCTTCTAGTTGGGTCATGTCCTGTATCCGATCCTTCTGCTGATTAGACTAGTACCAGGCTGAAAAGCTTAGTTTGAACTGAAGGATGCTTATGTATTAGTTCCTGTCAGAACTAAACTAACCTTAGAAGTATCATAATACTGCAAGTAATCCTAATTAGACTTTCAAATGTTTAAATCGACGACTTCCTGCTTCCCAGTTTGTCTGAGCTAGCAGACAAGGGGTGAGACTGGGAACAGGAGGAATAAGCTAACCCTTTTCTCCGTGCGGTCCGGGAGTTGCACAATAGAGAGGCAAAAGAGTTTTTTTGAGACAGAGATTCTTGCTTTCAATTATCTTCAAAGAACTTGACCTAAGCTTGAGGGCTGTGGGATTCTGGCAAAATGGAAATGGCAAAACACAAATCATTCTGTTAAAAAGCTCTGGTAAAGGAAATTAAAATAAACAGTTGCAGCTTTTGACAGCAAGTTATTAGGTGGTCTGCCAGAGGATGGGTAATGCTGTGGACAGTCCAGTTAGAAGGGGTGTGAATTCAGCCCAGTGGCAATGAGTCACGATGCATCATCCTTCTCAGAAGAAAATGTCCACATTACAAAGAAGGCAGGTTGCAAATGTTCTGTTATTTCAGTGGTGTAGTGGTCTCAGTTAAGGTGATTTGTAACATTTTTGGGAGACATTATTGCAACCTTTCAATACTTAAAGGGGGCTTATAAGAAAGATGGAGAGAGACTTTTACCAGCGCCTGTACGGATAGGACAAGGAGTAACCATTTTAAACTAAAAGGGGGCAGATTTAGATTAGATATAAGGAAGAAACTTTTTACTTTGGAGTGGTGAGACACTGGAAGAGGTTGCCCAGAGAAGTTGTGGATGCCCCTTCCCTGGAAGTGTTCAAGGCCAGATTGGATGGGGCTTTGAGCAACCTGGTCTAGTGAAAGATGTCCCTGTCCATGGCAGGGGGGTTGGAACCAGATGATCTGTAAAGGACCCTTCCAACCAAAACGATTCTGTGATTCTGTGATTCTATCTATCTCATCTGTTTCATTTTAGATGATTCCGTGCTATGTAAATACACAATTGAAAACCCAGAAGAAAAGAGATACACCGTGAAACACCTATTGTCAAACACAAAATACAAACTAGTGGTTAAAGCATATACAGGTGGAGGAGAGACTCCCATTGTTAACTTTATATACATAGATACACCTTTTAACTGTGAGTATTGACTGTGAAAAATTTGTCTTCTAGCAGAAGGATGGGATGATTTAAAAGGTTAGAGTAATCTTCCTTTCTTAAGGGAAAACATTTAATTCAATGTAACATGCACTTGAGAAAGGATCCAACTGAGAAATGAAACGTGCATACCAACATGGCATTTTGATACTTTTAAGTAGCTATGGTTTTTTTATTTTAGAATGAAAATAATTTTACATCCCTATTTAAGTCTTACGTCTTTCTGGGAAATAGCTTAATATATGCATATTTGCATGACTAGTGAGTCCTGTTTGCTAGAATGCGCTGAAGAATTGCATTTGGATTTAACTAGTTTTCTAATATGGGAAAAACTACAGACCTGTGTGCAAACAGGTAATTTCTATATGGACTCTTGAGCTTCTAATGTTGATTCTTATTCTCATCAGTCTTTAAATCCATTGCCAAGTTAACTCCTTCATAAGTCAATAAGAAAGAGTTGTTGGCTTGAGCACTGTAGTTTGATAACTGGGCAGATTTGATCATCAAAGCAGAAGAGGAAATCACTTGCCTGTAGTTCTGCTCCCTTGAAAATACCACTCAGCAGTTGTGGTTGTGAAACTTATGATCCAAATTGGAGGTGCCTGGTTTTGAAAAATTTCTTGGGGGTCGAGGTGAAAGGGAAGGGGTAGGAAAGGGTGAAGCATTGGCTCATGCAAGGAGACTTCATGTTTTAGGCTAACTAGCAGAACAGTGTCTAAACCCTCATGGTACCCTCACAGAGGCAGTTCTGCCTCTTACACCCATGTTCCAGCTCCGATCAGCCAGGTTTCTCTTGTGCAGGTACAGACATTTGTACAGCCATGCAGGGAATCAAAATGGGGGCTTAATTAACCCAGGAAAGATGAAAGGAGAATGTAACACCTGTCCATTCCCTGCTGTGGTGTGTGGTAGGGACACACACACCGCTGGCATAGAGCAAGAGGGCATTGGCCAGGGCAGACGGAGAGCAAGCGCTAGCAAGTGCTGCCCCTCAGCCTGCTAGTTATAGCCTCAAATGTTTGTGAAAAACGTAGCCCAAGGCTGTGTCTCCCAGCTAGAAGGAAATACTGAGATTCTTGTGTCAGCATAAATCCTAGGAGAACATGAACACTTGTGTAGTGTCTGTCTTGCTATAGTCCATCCATGCTGCCTCGAGGCACAGATGTTCTGTCAATGTCTCACGGTAAAAATCTGTCTTCTTTGGGGATCTGAGAGAAAACCTAAAACAAATAGTTAAGTGAGGTTATAATTGTCTTAACTTTTAGAAATTTACCCTTATAGTTAAGATGCCAACATGAGGGCAAATTAAAAGCAACCTAGTAATAATTTAATTTTGGTAAAGAACATCAAGGTCTAAAGACTTACAGCTGTAAGAACTTCCAGCCAAACTTGCAACCATGGACCACAGTTCTACTGCTGAGTTAGTGGCAGGTATCCCATGTGGGCTTGATGTTACTTTTGTCCCAGAAACTCAGGCTATATTGACTTTAACAGGTGAGAAGTTGAAAACAAATTTTTAAAGTATTTTTCTTTCACAGCAAACATCCTGTACCTTCTAGTCCTGCTAGTGATAGTTCCAGCACTAGTAGCAACTATATGCCGCTGGAAGATGAAGTGGTAAGTTATAATGTATTTTTCTGTTTTAGACAGAGAACGTAACTACAATAATTCACAAACCACAGCTGCAGCTTGTTGCTTCCAGCCTGTTGTAAGGCCTCATTCATTTTTTCCTTTGGCTGTCCAACTCTGTGGGTGTTGTAAGTATTTGGCTTGCAGCATTTCTGAGACGGTCATCATCTGCTGCTCTTTCTGTACACATTTACAATGTGGCTTCTGCTGGTAGAATATGCTTTGATGGGGGGAAAAAAAGTCATTTGTTTGCTCTCTTATTTCCAGGGTGAAAGAGTTCTGCTGTCCTATAATACCTAGTCCTAACAAGAGCAAAGTGCTGTCATTCAAAGAGTTTAAGGTAAGATCACTGAAAAGCTAGTATTTTTAATTTTTACATTCTTTGATTAGTAAAGTTTCAGAAAAATATTTTTCTTGTGTTGACTACATTTAAAAATGAGTGACACTTATTATACGGAAATTAACATAATTTAATATCATCATCTAGTGGAAAATTCTCCTTTTGATATTCATGTGACTCTGCAGTGATCAGTTTGTATTCTGCAGTCTGTTGCTGCAAAAAGTGAAAGCATAATTGGAGAATAAATGAAATCTTTTGAGACAGCAGGCGATTCTTCCAGTATTCCTGTTCAAAACCCGGCACTGTCTGAGCACAACGGACCAGACGACACTGCAGTGTGCTGCAGCCTGTGAACCCTACCCACCCACTCCTCCTGCCCCACACCTCTGCTGTAAGGCACAGTAGAGCAATGCATTTTTGGCCCCTGGGAGGATGCAGGGGGTTCTGCCAGGCACTGCCAGGTCTGGCTGGGAGGAAAGGATGGGCAAAAGGCCTTCCGCTTCTTCTGTAGGCCCTTTGAACGGGGAGCTGCTACTTCTGTGCTGCATGCAAGGGGGTCGCAAAACTAGGAGCAGGTCTTCACCCTGGCACATGTGGGGCTGCTGCTGGTTTTGCTGCCAGTGTTCACCAAAGGGAAGAGTGTGTGCAACCTAACAGCCTGTGCTGCTGCCTTGCAGTTGCTAGTGGTTCAGACTAAAAACTGCACGCATCAGAAACCTAGCAAAGTCTTGGACGTAGAGTGACGTGGTTCCTTCTTCAAATGTAGTTCTATTGAACTTACTCAAAAAAGAAATCTCTAAATAAATACTCTGATAAATTCCACATAAAATACAGCTTCCATTGAGCATTCTGTACGTATGTTTTCCTTCAAATTCTGTTCATTTATTTGAAAATCCAAACTAAAAAACCCTATAATATAGAAGCCCTTGAAGTACTCACTCCCTTTCCTTTACTCTCAGCTTCTTTCATTAAGTAATTCTTTTTGTTTTGTGACTCTCTTCTAGCTCGGTTCTGAGAAAGTATTGAAATTAAGTGACTGCATTCCTGATGTGCTAGCAGTGGACAATAAGGCTGAAGCCCAGAAATTACATGCATGGAGCCAGTTGTCTTCGGTGCCAACAGAAGAGAAGATTGACAGTCAGAATTCTTCCTGGATTGACCCTAATGAAAATGAAGAGAGAGACTTTACACCCACACCTACACCTCAGACTCATACTTGGTTTGAAAATTTTGCTTATTCTTCTCATATTGCAGTGGAATCTGATCCCTATCAAATACCAGAGACACTAGAAGCAAGCAAGCCAGAACTGTCAGTCGTGCTGTACCAGCCACATTACTACTTTGATATTTTTAATGAAGATGCTGTCTCAACACCCAGAAAAACAGCTGGCAGAAAGACTGGTCTGAGATATATTTCACAAACAGATGTGCACTGCCTAGGGAGGAGGCTTTGATGTGCTCTCCTCCATTGAGTCTATCCAGTGTTTGGTTACACAATATAAATAAGAATTTCTAAAACCACAACTTCTCCTTTTGATGAAGGCTTTCATAAGCCCAACTGCCCTCCTGTTAATGCTGCAAAGCTCTTGCTTCAGGACTAGTTTAAAAATACTGACTTGTGCACAGGAGTGATGCTTGCTATGGTTTCATCACAAGTTATGGGCATTATTTAAGTTTTATAGGCTGTTTTGTGGCCTGTGTTATGTAGAAGGTTAGGTCACAGCAGTTCCTCATAGCCTGATGCAAAGAACTACTGTGTTTTGCAGAAATTAAAAATTTATTCAGAAAGTAGAGGAGCAAGTTAAAGAAACAGGTAGGTGGTTGTGCTCAGGAAGTGTATTTCACCTGCAGTATTCCATGTGCGCTTACTATGCGCTCTGCCCACCCCAGCCAGTGTGTGTTGTGCAGCTGTGCATGGAGCATCACCCAGCTTTGGAGTCTGCCTCAGCCCAGTAACACCAGGGAGGCAGGGGGGTTGTATTTTTCTTTCTCTCAAATGGTGTAAGGAATCAACATGGGAGAGGCACCTGCATTGTGTGGTGCATTACTGAAAGATTAGAAGGAACTCCAGGAGTGCTACCCTGTGCACCAAAATCCAATGATCATCCTCTTTTTACTTCACCTGTCTTCTAACTATATTCTAACTATACTTGGTGGGTGAAAAAGGCTACAGAAAACAGATTTTTATAGTACAGGCTGCTGTTAGTGGGCTGCCGCTCCCATTTCTGGTAACTGGGGCTCCTTGCACTTCTGCATTCTCTGCCTGGAAGATCTGCCTACCCTTTAAAATCCTAAAGAATGTCCTCTTAATTAAAGAGATGCGGGCAGCGGAAAGAACTGTTTTTTCCAGGAGAACAGCTGTTTGCAGATGTGTTACTATGGCACTGTCGCTCTGCTTGTGCACATGAACTGAACTTCTTTTGGCATTAACCCCACACGTACATAGCAAGCCTCAACCAACCAGGTGAGCAGACACAGTAGTCAGATGCATAGGGGTATGAATCCCATTTGTGAAGAACATTGTATTCGGGCTACATATCAGCTAGATCTTCCAACGCTACTTTTGCATGTATTTAAAAAAAAAAAAAAATTATTGTAATGCTCAGAGTCCCTACAGGAGGCAGCAGTGAATTTGGTCTTCCATTTTGCTTTCAAAAAATTGTGCATTTGTAATGAAGCAGAGTAGTTGGAATTGTATCTGAAAGTCTCATCAGATTCACCTCCTTAGTGCACAAGGAACCCTTTGGTTTTGCCTAATTATGATGCTGTCTGGAATCTTTCACAAATAAAAAAATTCAACTTAAGAGCACAAAATAAGCAGTTCTCAGAAGGGAAGAATGAAGTGTTTTTTTCAATTTGATCTTCAGCTAATTTGTTAAAATGCAGTTACTAGTTATCCCTATGTTTAACTAGGTAATCACACTTCCTAAAAATCTAAGCAGCTGCAGACAGAAGTGAGTTTTGATACTGAATCACATCTAGGTTTTATACTGTTGCTTACAGATAGTGTTGTAATGTGCATGAGCCATGTTGCAACAAGGAAACCAACAAGACCTGACATAGGCTTTGGCTGGGACAAGCGCAGACTGCCAACCAAGGGAGAAGTCTTCAAGCAGGCAAAGGTGAGGTGCAACCAAAGGTACCAATGCACAAATGGCCATTTGTGGTTAGAGGTATCCAGTCAACGCACGCTGTGCTGTGTCCACGTGTAGGTCGCACCCAGATTTACTTGGAAAAAAAAAAATGCAGTATTGTCCTTCCTTTTGGTCATCAGACAGTCGAGTAAGGAAACATGGCTGGTCCCGTTTAGCTGAACTGCAGTTTGACAGAGAACAGGGAAGTGAGAGAGGAGGCTGACGCTGTTCGATGGAGACAGCCCAGAGAAACTTTTCCTCCCTTTACATTACTCCCCTTTGAGTTACAGTGAATTTGAAAGTTTGATAGCACAGTATCTTTATGACTTAGAACATTTCCTTATCTGAAGTGTTTCATCACATCATATGTACTTTAAAAGCTGTACTGCTGAAAAAAAGGCCAATAAACACAAGGGAGCTGTTTTGCTACTACCAAAATAAAACTTCCTAGCTGTGCATTTCAAAAAAAGACCTGTTTATTTAAAAAGGTTTGAAAGGTATCCTAAATCAAGAGTTACACATCTAAGGAATTCTGATACAGAAGTCAGTCAAAAAAGTCAGACTATCCCACGAAACATTTTAAATTTCAACATGCTGCAGTGCCTTGTGCCAGAGGACAGCTGTAATGAAGCGCAAATTCCTACTTTTGGAAAAGCTGCTGTCGCTGGGGCTTGGCTGCAGTAATTCAGCCAGGGAGCCAGCGGAGGGCTGCATGTGGGTGGGGGCGATGCAGCCAGCTGTGCCTTCCTGATAATTCAACTTTCACAGCTGTTGTTGAAATGCTAATACTTAAACCATCACATAATGGAAAATTATTAATACTCAGTATGCTAAATTTTTAAAATAAAAATGTGTACAAACTATTAAAAGAGTCCCATTCTATCAGACATCTTACAAAGCATTAATGTAAAATGTATTTTTGACAAAAAATGTTTATTTGGAAAGCTTCAGGTTGCTCTAGTTAATTAGTAACTTACAAATATAAATAAAATTCCAACCCATTTCTAGTGCTGAGAGGTACATATGAGACCAGAACAACTATAAGAAGTTTAAGTACATTTTATTAACAATGCATCCCTTTGATAAGATTACGCTTCAGGAGGCTTTTAATGCCCATTGACATGAACTGTACACACACTATACAAAAAGAAAAAAACAAACCCAAAAATAAACCACCAAAAAAAAAAAATCAAGGTGGGCAATAGCATTTTGGGACAAGCCTCTGTTTAAATTATACACAGCTCAATGCAATATTCTTACGGAAAATATATAAATACTTTTTCTTTCTATGTTACAGGTATACAATATAAATCAGATTTCAATGTCTGTTCAGTGACCTACAAACACTAGAACCTCCAAATATGTAGCAGCGTATTACTAAATAAAAGACCACACGGCACAGGGAGAATAAATCTTGAGATCTTCCTTGATCCCTTCCCTCCTCAGAATAATTAATTTAGATAATCTCTTGTCATGCAGTTTTAGGGATGCTGACAGCCCAGTATTGGAACAATTTGTCAATTAAATATAAAAGTGTCTGCCTTTTCCCCCCCTTAGACATTGCATCTTGTGCTAAAACACCCTATGCAGTGGCAAAATGGCATGTTACACTTTTTGGCATAAATTACATTTCTCAAATAAAATAGTGTATTTTACAAAGCAACTCAAGCAAAATGTGCAATTTCTGCATGCTGTGGCATTGCTATCCACCTATGTTACAAAAATAATCCAAAGAAAATCCACATTCTTTACTGAACATACAAATCTGTTGAAAACAAAACTATCCCGGGAACCAGAATCAGGATTTTAACAAAAACCAAGGAGATGGCGAGCTTCTAGCAAAATACAAACATGGTTTCCAGCATGTTCCCAAAGGTCTTTTACAGTTCTCAGATTTTACTCTCACCTAGTATACCTTTAATAAGCACATAACACAAGTGTAACTTAAAAAGAAAGTTACAGGACCTGCTTTCAACTGGCTCCAGTGAAGCTCTGAGTAACAGGACTTCTGTGCAGCCCTGCCAGGAGGCGAGCAGAAACCTGAGAGATGCTCTGAAGCCTAGCAAGAATTCTTCCACTGCAATTGCTCAGCCTGAGCTCACATTCACTTTCAAGGTAACACCAGCTTCCTGCAGTCCAAAAAGCCAAATACCAAGTCCAGGACACAGACTATGAAGCAGCGACCTATCTCTCACTACGCTTTGATTATTGCCTGTTTCTCCAATAGCTACTTTTCTCTTCAGGCACCTAGCAATGTTGCTATAGGTTTTTTCAGGCTCTCACTGCAAATTACAACTCATTGAAGACCACTACCTGTGTTCAAAAATAAAACGACAGGAAGACGAGCGGGATTCTCACTGCTGCTTTTTTAAATGTTTGTAAGGGCAGCTTACCTCAGTGTGCCAAGCCACCATGCCCTAAACTACCAAATAACTTTAGCATTTCATTGTGTCTTGGGAAAAAACAGCAACAAAACCCAATGAGAGCACGTTTAGGGTACATATGTCAGGTCAAATAAGAACCATCAGATGAGGAAAAAGCAACTGTTTCAAACACAACATGCCAAGGGCCCAACATACAAGTTAGGCACCTCAAAGCCTGACCATCTCCAAGTGATGTCCACAACAGCTGGGAGCATTCAGCATCTCTGAATTTCAAACAGCTGAAAAGCTCTCCCTCTCCAGGAGGACACTCGCAGCAGCCAGCTTTGTCCTCCTCCCCGCTCAGTGGAGAGCAACAGGGAAGGAGCTGGGAGCCCTTTAGCTAGCTCTCTGCCCTGTAGAAAGAGCCGTCCCTTTCCACTGACTGTAGACACAGACTAAGAAAATCAGCCAGCTAATGTAGTAGACTAAATATGACTGGTTTCATAGCCAGCCTCTCCTTTCCACAAAGGCTTTCACCTCAGAGCTGATTATTTTGCATTAGCATTTTGAATCATTCAGGAGTTTTCTTTGCCACAGCAATCAAACTATTTGTATATAGTGTAAGTGAACACTATATGCTTTACCATTTATTCGACAGTATTGCCAATCATTCAGACTGGAAAAATACAAAGCAGGTGGTCTGTCAGCTTCCCTTGCAA
>VYZW01060917.1:0-35701 GCA_013401315.1 Balaeniceps rex
GGCCGAACCGGGCTGGGCGCAGCTGTCATCCCCAGGCGGCGGGCATCGGGTGCGTGCTGTGGCCGACTGCGGGTGGGGCGACCGGGTAGCGAGGAGGGGAGAAGGAAAAGGGAAAGGGAAGGGAAAGGGGGAAGAGAAGGGAAAGGCGAGAAGAGAAGGAAGGGGAAAGGAGAAGGGAAAAGGAACAGGGAAAGAAAGAAAAGGAAACGTAGAGGAGGAGGAGGAAACGAGGAGAGGGAAACGAGGAGAAGGAGAGGGAAACAAGAAAGAGGAAAACGAGAAGGAAAGGGAAGGGGAAAGGAGAGGAAAGGGAAAGGAAAGGGAGATGGAAACAAAGAGGAGATGGAAAAGGAAGAGCGAAAGAGAAAAGGGAAGGAAAAGGGAAATATTGAAACAAGGGGAAACGGGAAGAGAAGGGGGAGGGAAAAGGGGGAAGGGAGGGAAAAAGGAAGAGGATAGGGAAAGGAAGGGTGACAAGTGAAGAGGAAATGGAAGAGGAAAGAGAAAAAGAAAAATGAAAAAGAGGAAAAGGAAAGAGAGGACGGGGAAGGGGATGGGAAAGGGAAAAGGAGAGGAAAGGGCAAGGAGAAGAGAGGGAAAGGGAAAGGAAGGTTTGCCTGTAGCACAACTAATCTGTGCAGCCCCGCACTGCAGATCAGCCCGGTCCGCCCTGGCCCAGCCCAGGGACAGGTGCCCTGGTGCCGCCCAGGTGCTGGAGGAAGACACACACAAGGTGACCTGCCTGCCAGCACAGGGACATGGTCACACCTCCATGTCCCTGGGCACAGGCTCCTGGGACCTGTCTGCCCGCATCCTCCGAAGCAGCTCTCTTGGCATAGAGGAGCTGGAGGCCATCCTGCGCCGCCCCCTCCCACACCTCTGGCCGGGGAGAGCGCACCTCCCTCGCCTGGGAGGCGATAGGGGTGGGAGACTGAGCTGGGCACAGGTTGTTTCCCCCTGCTCTGTCCCCGGGCCTGGCCAGGGTGGACCAGGCTGATCTGGGGTGTGAGGCTGGGCAGCTTTGTCTTGGGGCTGGCAGGGAGGGGGGCAGGACTGGGGGAGCGCAGACACTGGGGGCTAACCCTGCCTCTCCTCTCTGCCAGGGGCCCGTGTTGGAAGGAGATCTAAGATGAAGTTATGGGATGTTGTGGCTGTCTGCGTGGTGCTGCTCAACACGGTCTCCACCTCGCCCCTGCCCACCGGTAAGACGCCTCCCAAGGGGCCCCCTTCAGTGGTAGAGGGGCCTGAAGACGATCTCTCCCCCATCAGCCTGCTGCCTCCCTATGCTGTGCACAGTGACTGTAAGAAACATTCCCCTTTGTAGCCACTGCTGTCTGTCTTGCTAAACCCCCTCCCCTTTGCTCAGGCGTCAGGGTGAGGAAATGACACCCCCCCCTTTCTGCCCCCACTTCTCCCGCAGGCAGGGTCACTGGCTCTGGTCTGGCTCCAGCAGCCCCAAACCAAGCCATCCTCCAAAGCTTGGGGTTGGCAATTGCAGTGGCAATGCTCCCCCTTCCCCCTCACCTCCAGCCCTACCTTCCTGGCAGTCGTAAGATCCCTTTGGTTGAAAAACCTGGAGAGATGGGAAAGCTAGTTGCATGCAGAGGAGCCGAGAGGAGGATCAGGTACATACACCTCGCAGTGCAGACACTGAAACTGCTTCCCCACCGCTTCATCCTCCTCTCTGTGCTCAGACCTGCCAATGCAATTATTCACTGTCTGTAGCGGGCGCAAGTCCTGATGGAGATTGGGCTCCGTGGTGGGAGGCACTGTACACGTCCTGGAGTGCTGCTGAGTTTCATTAAATCCTCCTTGGATCCTGATCCCAAAATTAGTGTGTCCACATGGAAATTTACAGAAGAGTAGCAGTGGCAGGGTTAGGAGCTTGATGCAGAGCAATCCACCGGCTCACAGTAAGACAGCTTACAATCCAAATGACAGATAATAATAATGCCTCGCTAATAATAGGTCTCCTACAATAGCAGGTAGAGGATTTTCACGGTGGTATGTGAGCGTTACACTAACTCTGGTGGCTTTTTAAAGTGAAAGTTAATATGACTCCGTGAGAAGTGGCCAAACACTCACATGAATTGTGGAGATACTCACTTAGCAAAGGCACAGACACAGCTTGGAGGTTGCTCCCTTTGCCGTTGCTCAGCCCTCTCTGTTTAGCTCGTTGCAGGGTGCAGACAGTATCCAGTAATTGGGATTCATTTTTATCTCCTTATCTGGAGGCATGTCCTTTCCCTGCGCCTTTCCGCAGCTCCAGCCACAGGCAGCCCCGCTCTGGTTTCTCCAGGAGCAGCCAGGCTAACGCAGTGTGGAGGCACCGAGCAGGGAATCGTGTGCCATGACTACGCTTTCATCCCTTCCTCAACACCCATCTTCTCTTCCGCACACACATCTGTGTCCTTCCCCATTTAGTCTTCTCTCTTTCCTTTTCTTGCTTGTGTTTCCCCCCTGCTGGAGTCTTGCCTAGGCTGCCGCCTCCGCGCGTTCCAGCCCGGGCTCTTGCCGCTCACAGACCAGCAGCCCCTGACGTCCTTTCAGCCCCTCCACGCAGGGAGGTCAGCCAAAAGTGCTTCCTCCCAGGGCTCCAGCCTGCCAGGGCTGCGGGGCCATGACACGTGGTGATCTTCTTCTCCACGGCGAGCTGCGTGGCAGGATAGGTACTGTCCTACAAAAGGCAGTGATCAGTTTTTCAGGCCACTGCGCTGGTCCCCTCTGCACAGGCTTGCTGCAGCGCCGGTGGCAAGAAGGGCATTAGGGGGAAAGCGGCACCAGTCAGTTTGTAGCTCTGGCAGAAGTGCTCCCTGCTCCTGTTGCAGGGTGGGAGAGCATTAATGCTTCATCTTTCTGGGGTGATAGTATTTGTACGATGCCTGCTTTTATCTTGAAACTTACTTCTGGGAATATGGTTCCTGGTGAGCTGGTTTCTCCACAGCAGCTCAAGGGGACAGGCAGCAGTAGTGGTCTTGTCTGTTCCTAGTGTCCAAAACTTCTCATTGTTGCCTCTTTTTTTCCTGTGGATTGGATAAACAAGAAGTGGGAAGAAAGACAACCGGTGTTGTACCTGAGCTATGGTAGTATCAACAGTCAGCCTCCTCCAGATATCTCTCTTTTCAGGGTACAGACATAGGCTTTGCCAAGCAGAGCTGGGTCGCAGGTTATTGCCCAGGAGTCATTTGAGAAAGGGCTGATAGTTTGTTCTCAATCTCTTAACCCTGCGGATCACAAATAGACGGGCCTGGCTGCAAGGGGAAAGTAAGCAGCACTGTTCTTCACAACATAAACTGGGGAAAACCCAGGGAGTTCCTGTGGTCTTTGCACGGCAGTGGTTTACGCAGCACCCGCGCCCGAAAGTCAGAAACTCTTCTCTCTGCTATGTTGCCAAGTTGGATGAGTCAGGGGAGACGTGCAGAAGGGCAGCTGTAAGAGAGCAGTGAAATACTTTGATCCGCTTCTACGCTGTTTTCAGTTGGTTAACAAGTGTGTGGTGTCTGGAGAGCAGTCTGCAAACACAGAGCCCATGAGGCTGATCCTATCTGGGCACATCGCTGCCTTCCTGCCACAGCAGCACTTGGCTTGAGTCACCACCATCGGTGTCTTTGACATATTTGTTTCTCTCCACTTACCATTTGGTGGCATGCACCCTCCAACACACGAAAGACACATAACGGTATACAGAAGAGGAGTCATGTCTGCACCATGTAGACTTCCCTCTCCTCTTTGAGGTTTCTCTTACAAGCAGAGGGCAGTGTGCCACGAGCATGCAGGCGTGCTTGCAGCTCCCCGGCTCATCTGCTGGTGGACCTGCCATGTATTAGTATCTCTGTGGATACTGTTGGTCAGCTGCTTCGCTGGGGGCCTTTGCAGGAGGCAGCTCACAAAGCGGTGGGAGAGCCATCATCGCCCACATTGGCTCATCTGCGTAGGGCAGTGTGTGGGCACTGAGCAGGACTGGGTGCTGTGTGCGCTCAAAGAGGGGTGCACTGCTCGCCCCTAAGGCGATCCCTGTGCAGGCTGGGTGGGGAGTAGCAGTTGCGCTCCAAGGTGTGCATTGCTCTTACTCCAGAGAGGTCGGGCCTCCCATACACCATGTGCAGCAGGGGTTAGTTGGGTTGTGAGACCAAGTGCTGCGTCTAAGGGCAGGCCAAACACCTTGCTGGAGCACAGATCTGTTTTCCAAGGCCCTTGACACCTTTTTGTGTTCTCATTTGAGGGAAATGCTTTCTCTGCAAAGGGCTCTGAGGTCACCTGATGTTACCCCATCCCTTTCAGATTGGCTTGAAACCTTCCTTCATTCCAGCCTACAGGCAAGGTCCTAACCTCCTGGGCTGATCAGGTGTAATGTGCTGACCTTTGCTGTTCAGGGCAGTAATTAGAGATGACAGAGGGTGTTGGCAATTGCAGTCTTCTGCATTTGTTAGTGGACTGGAGGCTGAAGTGAGAGTAGCCTCCATAAATGCAGTGCATTTGAGATTAATCCAGTGTTCATAGGTGTTTTAGTCATTAGAGTTCACGGGATAGCTTATTTCACACAAAGAAGAGTAGCTGTAGAGTTTGTAAGGTTAGAAAACCCTTTCTTTTCTTCCCTCATGCTACAGTCTGCTGGAGGAAGGGCACAATTAGCTTAAATAGCAACTGCAAACAGGACATATAAAAAACAACTTACTATAAACTAAATACTAAGTCAGCAGCTTCAGAAGCATGACAGCGCAGAGGGAGCCAGACACTTGGTTTGACTTATATGCAGTTGCCAGCAAACACATTCTGTAACTGCTTGCTGCTGTTATGTCCACTATCAACATGTAAGTGAGGACTGGCGTAGCCTAAGATCCAGGACATGATATATAGTCTCTTGACCAAGTGAGCATCTTTAGTAAGAACTAGTGGTAAGCATATAAAATTAAATGAAAAATCTCACCATGGGCTTTTCCCTCCTAATGGGAGGAAAAGGTGTTTTTTTGCATTATAGCATCTGAGTTACTCCATGGCCACTGGACGGTCATTTGTTGTTGGAGCCCCTTTGGTATGTTTGTTATGCTGTAACACACTGTGGTACGTGTGTGTTATACCTCTGTTAAAAATGCTTCATATCCCTGCTAGGGGGTATTTCATGTTAAGTTACTGCATTTAGCTGCAACATTATCAACTAATATGGAAAGTATCTAGAACAAATAGTGATATTGTAGGACTCTTTAAAGCAAAAACCGTGTTAAATTATACTTCCAACTGAATGCATTTCCTTCCCTACAATATTTATTAGGCACATTCAGTGTTACGACCCAGAACTCTCATGTTTCTGTCCAGGCTTTCCTGCTCAACACACCTACGGTGTAGCATATGCGTTTTAGTCTAAGACGCCCAGAAGCTTCAGAGGTAACCTGCCCATGCACAGTAAATCCAATGCGTCGGCGAGGTATCTGCCACACCGAGCAGGTGCCGCGCCGCGTCACTTGATCTGCGCGTATCCAGTACAGCCGGTGCATCCAGCCAGTGTCAGACCCAGTGTGCCTGTGCCCCTGGGCCAGCATATATATATAGCAAAGTTTGTTTGCATGGGCACGCCCAGGTTATCTAGGCATTTAGAAATCTCAAGCATTCAAGTTTGCCCATTGATGGGCAGAATTCTAGAAGAAGAAAGAACAGGACACATCTGGTTAAATCCAGATGCATGTAGCCCTAGAAGCCAATTTCTCCACAGTCTCGGGTATAAATACTGAATATACTCCTGTGAAGGGTACTCTGGGACTTAAGGAGGAAAGGGATGAAATGCGAGACAATATGGTTTTATTCTCATTTTAAGAGTTATTGTTAAAGTTTTATGTCTTTGCTGCTTTTCAATTTAGGGACCTCAAAAATTTCCCAGTGGAGGTGTGGATCCTTTTAGATGTTTTGCAGGTGTGGGTTGCTAGATAACATACCTGAACATGCTTTTCTTGGTCACCTTTCGTAGGCCTCTTCAATATGTTTTAAAAATCGCTCTGTTCAGGGTCTGCAGATGACAAGCTGGAAAACCCTTCTTGAAAGGCTGAAGAATTCAGCTGTGTAGTGACTATTGATGAACTGATGATTGATGGGGGAGACATTTGTCCACTAGAAGAGGGTCCTCGGATTGATAAGTTGTAATGTCTTTGTAAATTATGCTGTTCCTGATTAGGGCTGCATAAAGTAGGTTTAAAATATTTAAAGTTACAGATGCTGAGAGAAGCCATTGGGGTCATCGAGTCCCATCCCCTACGAGTGCAGATGATCAGGAACGGACCTCTAGTGCAAATATCCAGTCCTCATCTCCCACGCGCACTATCAAGCAGCTGCAACTTAAAACTTGTAGTATGTAGGCCAAACCCCACATAACTGCACTTGTTGTGGATTCTCATACTTCTGAGGTAATAAGTTAATGACAAGTAATAAATGAGGAATACTAAATATTGCAGCATAACCGTGTTCAGGATCATCAGACATCTAAATAGGCCACTGCCACATTAGTGCTGGTAGAGTGGTTGACGCTGCAGAATGGTCATGTTTGGCGAAACCAGCTGTAGTTTCTGATCAAGTAATATTTGGTAAGGGGAACCAAAGGAAAGATCTCAATGGTTCTTGGAAATCCAGTCCTGATTACAAAGAGAAGAAAGAAAATAAGAATCAGAAAGATTTGTTTGAGAGAGGTACAAACAAAGCATTAAGACACAAAATATACATTAGAGTATTTCTGGTTTTAAGATCAAGGACAGAAAATTAATTATGTGAGGCATTTCAAATATCAGCATTCTTTTTAAGGAATAAAGCCACATTGTGTGACTTAGCAGGTATTTAGGCTGCATGTATTGGTACAGCACTTAAACTGAAACCTGCAGGTCATTTCTTTGACATCAGTGGGACTTGTACAAATGCGTTAATGATTATCGAACAGGAATAGTCTTCAAAAGAAGCAAACACTGAAATCAAAATACATGTTTTCCTGCGCTGGGACCAGGCAGTGTTACAGCAGTATGCCAAAACTTCTCAGGTGGCTATGTTTTTAGAGGCAAGCTGGTCATATCCCCCTTAACTAACAAGCTACATACAAACATCTGGACTACCTCTGTTCCCATCCCAAGTGTGTAAGATTTCTTTGGCAAAACCAGCTATTACTCAGGAAATTTCTGACAGGGAGGTGTGGATCCAGTGTAGCGGCTGGGAAGGAGCTTGCTCTTCCGAGCACATCCCAATATAGACCTTCTGCAGCGGAGCACGTAGCACCTGCCCTAGAGCCAGGGACTGATTGTTATAATAATAACGTTTTTCCAAACTGCAATATTAAAACTTTTTGTATCTTTCCTATTGTAAACACATTGAAATGCAGGTAGTGAAAGGCAACAATGGAAGAACACATATTATTTATAGGTCAGATCAAAATCTGATAGCAGCAGAGATTGCCATGGGAGGGGCATCAGCCATGGTTTTGCCTGGACTGCTCTGCTTTACTGCTCCCAAGAAAGAGACTGGGATAGGGTCCCTTCCTGCTGCTTTGCCGCCTGTGCTTGTTCCTTAGGAACACCCCTAAAATCCAACAGGAGATGCTGTGTAAGAGCACAGGGAGCCTGGGAACAGTTGCTGTTACTGATTTAGGAATGCTGTTCCCATTCAGTGAGCTGGCACTAAAGTGGGACTGGGTGACCGATGTGGGGTTTTACTGATGTCATGCGAGGGCTGGGCTGGATCACTTCTGCACCAGGGATGCTAAAGAGAATTTCTTTTTATTACCAACAGTATTTCCTCCATTAAAGTCTCAGTGCTGTGCCCGTTAGCTGGCTGCATGCGTTCTTGCTAGTAGAGGTCACAGTTTTCGGGTCCCACTCATACATACTTATTTGAGGCTCTTGCAGGGTTGGGACAGAACCAAATATTAAGCGTAAAGAGGTTTTATGGGGAAGATGGATGTTTACTCAGCATGGTATGGATTTGGAGGGGTACAAGGCTTTAGTGAGGAGACAACAGGCAGGTATGTGCCTTGCCCAGGTTTGGCTCCTGCTCCAGGCAGGGCACTGCCACTTTTTCTTTTTTCCCCTTTTATGTTCTTTATGCCATAACTTCTTTGGATGCAGAGACTGCTTCGTCAGTGCTTGAGTACCCACACAGCCCCGTACAATAAGGCCCTAGGGCAGACGGGCTCCCGGCAGGTGCTGCAGGAGCTGTCACAAAACCTCAGGGGCGACGCTGAAAAGCTGTCTGCTCCTCAGTGCCTCAGAGCTGGTTTTTCAAAGCTCTGAACCAAAGGCAAGACCACATCCTCTTGCTGCTCCTCTGCTGCTTGACTGCCAGATGAGACACCCCTTTGCCCACCCCAGAGAGGCCAGAGGAGGAGTCCGGCCCCGGGTGTCAGCCCAAAGTCAGGCAGGATCTCGTGAACAACCCCACCTGGACCGGATGAAGAACAAGAAACTCTTGTGGACAGGTCAGCTCTCAAGGCAGCTTGCTTTACTTCACCCAGTTCATCTGACCTTGCTGTTTCCCCCTGCTCTCAGGGAATTCCCCCCGCTGGCAGCAATCACGATGGTCCTGTTGCTTCTCCCCTTTCTTCTCCTGGTGGGAACTAGTGTTTCATACCTGCAAGAAAGCAGGCAAAGGATGCAAGGGGAAGCACTGCCAAACATGGCAGTGAGAAAATACACAGTACTGCAGATTTGCCATTATGACCAACACATGGGGAGCGGCAGGCCTAGCTAGTGAGCTACAAACAAAACTTGGGTGCACGCCAGGTAGGTTAACCCTGTGCCTTTTTCCAGTGCTGCCTTATCATACCTGACTGGTGTGAGTGGCCCTGGAGTCATCCTCCAGGTTACTTAGCACTTTACCTCGATGAGAGACAAGTGACACCAGTGAGAGGCTCCATTTCTAAGGGCTCTCTGAGTCGGAGGGGAGGGCAGCATGTCCTGGGAGCTGGCGAGGGAGGGAGTGAGGTAGTGAACCAGAACTGTATTAAACATTTAAAGATGAGCTGACCCTGGTGTGTTTGATGCTCTATTTCCTAATGGACACAACCGACTGGTTTCCATTTCACTCTTAGCCCCACAGATTTTCATGCAAGGCATGAAAGCAAAGCCTCAGAGAGGTGATATTTTAGTTGTTTAAATCCTGAAAACCTTTCAGCATAACTATTTTTAACACCTGCTTTTCTTTGATGCCTGCATGATAGGCTTTGTTTTTCATGAAAAATATTTCATTTTCAATAAAATAAATGGTTTATCCCCACCACAGTTGATGCTTTTTTACTTTGCAAAGCAGAATGATCATCACATTAGTAATTTTATACCTCGCTAAGGTCACCCTTCCACAAACAGGTTACTCCGAGGGTCTCCTAAAGTATGTCTTTGTGGTGTGAAATGGACGGATTCTGTGTTGGACAGGGCATGTCCACTATACTAAGTACCTGAAAACACTACTGCAAAGCAAGCTAAATACAAAAATAATTAATGAGTAAATGGTATACCAGAGTAATCTTCATAAGCAACAAAAAAAGAGGATGATTCGTTGCAGTCACAGTTAGAGGCACATTAATTGCCTGTGTCCTAGTAGCAAATGATCTAAGAAGAAACATCTTTGTGAGTATAACTTTGGAGGAAACTTAAAAAATAATCAGGAAAGAAAGGAAATTAAAATACTTTAGTTATGAAGAGCCTAGATTAAAGTACCAGAACTGTTTTTGAAAAAGGGCCATTTGATCCTAACACAGAGCTGGATCTGAATTCTCTTAATAATGCTTACCATTATAATGAGCTGGATTAAACCCCTTGAACTTTGAAATCGTACTTTAAACTAGCGTCTGAATACTGCTGTTTGAACTTCTCTAATTGAAAGACGGCTGTGCTTAAGTGGAATATCCTGGTAATTTTATTAAATGTTTGCCCTGACATTTTGATGTAGTAGCTATACGCTGCCGCAAATGCATGCATAAAAGCTACAATGTAAAACAAAAATCTAATTTTATCATTTTTAGTATACTTATGTGACTTCTGTTACCTTACTTTAACTCAGTATATGCAAAATGCCAAATGACACTGCAGTGATGTGACTACATTTTCCTGAGATCAGTATGGAAAACTATTTCATAAAGTACAAACAGTTTCAAATAACTTAAAACGTCAAGTTTTACGAGATTGAAAAAAAAAGGAATACCCGCTCACATAAATTATTATTTTGCAACTAACAGAATTTAAGCTTTTCTTGTAAACCATAATAGACAGCATGGTCAGAGGAGACTGTGGTTAGCCATTAAAATCCATAACCAGGCACCAAAATGAGTAACTGGATTTTTTTCTCAAAAGCTGAAGATCCATCTGTTCCCACTGAAATCAATTAGTGGTCAGGTACAAACTAAGGGTTTTTTGCTCTACCATGCTGGGTTACTGCCACTGCAGGGGAATATTTGGCTTTAAAATAAATCTGTTGCTAGTGAAATCAAAGGAATAGTTTTACAAAATGTAATTGTGGTCACATTTGAACAGACAGAAATAAATTGTCCATTTTTCCTTGATGGAGAATGCTTTCTTGAGAATGTGATGAGTTTAGTTTGGATATTCATTTAGACCTATTTTATGTAGAAGTCTATCTGAACACTGTATCATTTATTCATCTAAAAAGTGCAGGCATCAGGTCCCAGTCCTGCTGGCACACGGTGTCTCTAATTAATTGGAAATGCAAAGCCAGACTCTGGGGGGTTTGTGGTGGGGAAAACGCCTGGAAGAAGGCATGTTTCCCTGCGTGCCCAGAGCAGAGCTCTGGGGTGGCTTTCTGCAGAGGCTGGTGGGGAGCACCACGGGTGTTTGGCTGCAGGATCCTGCACCCGGACGTGCTGCCAACTTTTGCAGTGCCCGGGGGACAGGGACTGTGCTCGGGGACGGGCAGGTCAAAGCTTCAGGTTCCAGCGGCAAGAATTTCAGTTTGCATTCAAGAGGGATGTTCCTAACCTGAGAGGTTGGGTCAAAACTATGATCTGATTGTGCCCTAAAGGTTCAGAAAGCAAGCAAAGAGCTTGCTAACAGCAAGCAGAAGATGCAAATATTCTTGGTTTTTTTAATTAGTATTTTAAATGAGTCTCATTTCTTCTTTTTTTGTTTGATTCCTGGAGTTCAGGATATTTGGTGTTCACCAACTCTGCCCCCAGCCTGGTCACTCTTCTAGAGTCCCATGTGCACCAGTCCTGTGATGTTTCATTCTTTCCTTCTTTGCTTTTTTATTCATTTTCTGGTCATGTGAGAAACTCCTGGCAGATCAAGAGCCCTGATTCAGCTGGACATGGGAGACAGAGAAGGTGGCCAGAGGCCGACTGGCACATGGGCTGCCATCCATACCCCCCACTCTTGATACTCCAGCGCTAGAAAGCAGACTCATGCTCTGGTTGCCACCAGAGGAAGAAGCGTTGCCTGTTCCTGCGTGGGTGGTCAGGTCCTTGGCACGGCACTGAAAGAGGCAGCATGGAAGGGAGCTGCAGGACAGCGAGATGAGCGGGAGCAGGACACGCATGCTGGCCACAGTTCCCGCAGGCACCGCTGCCTGCCCCATGCTGCTGCCGGCGGCGGCGTGCTGGGCAGAGGCGACGCAAAAACGCGTGTGCGTGCCCACGTGCAGACTGCCTTCAAGGGATTTCCCCAGGGAGTTGGAGGCTCTGGAAACAGCTTTGAGAAATGTGACATGAAACCCAAATGAAACCCATGACTTTGTGCCAGTCTTGTGAGTGTTCGTGGCACTGTAGTCTGAGTGGTGGGGCCCAGCCCGTCACACTGCCCCAGTGGGGTCTGCGAGCCTTTTTCCCACGCTGTGAACAAGGTACACAGAGGCCCCGTGTTCCCTGAGGGAGGATTTTATGTTTCCAGGACATACGGTCCTTTTCCTTGGGAAAAACCTGCTTTGCGGTGCATCACATGTGTGAGCCAACCTTCGCTAACCTATATGGTTGTTGTGGGCTACCACATTATCCTGTCCCATCCCATCCTGTCCTATCCTAGATGGCTTTGGATTTTTAAATTCTAATTCCTTCACACCCTGGAGCCTGGGACCAGGGACTACTGCTCAGAGATCTTTACTGCTTTTATTGTCGTAGTATCTGAGCATTTTCTGCTGGCACTTTGTACAGTGTGACAGGCATCTGTCATGTGTTTGTTCTCTCAGCTTTTCCGCCAGAAGGCAAGTGTTGTCAGTAAACTAGTTTGTTTTGAAAAGATATGTGTGTGTATAATTAGATATATTTGTATGTGTAAATACAACACACATATACACACATGCAAACTGTGTATGCTACAGGAAGGGATAATAATATGTGCTTCTCCCATGGGTGTGAAATCCCCAGGAAAGCTCTGTCTGCTGCACAGCCAAGTCAGCGCAGTCCGTGCAGTATTAGAGAAGCAAAGCTGCCGGGCTGTTCACCTTCCTTCTGAGACTGTAAACATTTTCTAAACAGTGTTGGAGACAGAGGGGTAACTAAGTATCCCTCAATCAAGTGGCTTTATTCAGGTTACAAACCAGTATTCAATGCCAAGGCAGCCCTTATGAGTCCAGTGGTGTTCCCTGGCCACGCAGCTCAGCTCAGCCATCCCTTCACCTCAGCAGCACTTACCACAGTGCAGAGACCAAACAAGTGCTCGGCACACGGTGGCTGTGGTGCAGAGGCGCCTCAGCATCCCTGGAGCACATCTACCAAGTGCCCATCAGGATGGGGTGGTCCTGCTGTCACTCTTCTCCACCTTTCCTTCTGTCTGTTAGCCTTTTACAGTCTTTAGTCCTTGGTCAGAGGTTATTGCTTATTCATGTATGATATCTGGTGGTAGCTTCCTTAGCACTTACCTCTAGTGCCTTGTTTCAACCCATCACGCCTGGTGTTAATGCCAGCATTTCCACTTGGTTGCCCAGGGTCCTACTTCAGCAGTTTTTTACAGCATTTTGTTTCAGGCTCTCAGGCTTTGCACTCGTACTCATTGGACAGCTGGATATCCCTACTGAGTCATGACTGGCACCTTGGCATAGGCTGCTAAGTCAACTCTCACTTCACTCCTGCCTGTCAAGCTTTCCTTCAAACCCCTGCAAGCCACTCCTACTGACTGTTTGTAGTCATGCTGATGACGATGCTTCATGAAGCAGCAGAAAATTAGCACCAAGCCACATCCAATCAGTATGTGAGCCCCATTTCTTGGGTCCATGGTTCAGTGGTTGCTGGGTCCAGCTGTGCTTGATGCAGCACTGAGAGCACAGGCCCACGCTGACAAATGTGTATTGAAACTTGGCTTTGTGGGATTGTATAATAATTCAGAGTTGTACCAGCTGGAGGCTGGGTGATTGCAGGGATTGGAGGTCTTCCTCAAACAATGCTAAATTATGGAAGCAAACTTGGGGTACGTTGGCAGTCCAGTTGGAAGCTGCCGAAAAGAGCATCATTGCATTGATCATGACTAGTTTGGGACTCCACAGGCAGAGGATGTTGTTGCTTACAGCAACTTGCAAGGACTCGCTGAGTAGCCAAGTAATGCAGCTGCCATTGTGTTAATGTGGTGTACCCACATAGCCACGTAACAGCTTGTGTGGTTGTAGGTGGGCAGACACTGACTGTCTCCTCCAGTGATGTAATCTCCAAATACTGGGGGTCAGTGCAGGAGCCGTCGTGACAGATTTGGATATCTGCTTGGGATATTTTCCAGTCCCCTTGGGCTGAAGGGGAAGTCCACCCTGGAGACTGAAAATTGGCGTTCATCTTACTCATAGTGCTGGCATCCCTCCCAGTGACTCTCCCAAGTGGCCTGACGTTGCAACAGGGGATGAGCTGAGCAGGGATTCCCAGCTCCATTAGACGTATGTGCGTATCAGCCATGCACATCTCATCCCAGGTTACAGCTTGGAGCACTTCTTGCATGGTTTGTATTAGAGCCCCAGTGAGATTAGCAGGATCAGTCGTGCTGCCAATTACCCCATTTTCTGGTTGCAGCAAGTCCTTGTGTGTGGGTGGGGCTTCTCTAGTTGATACGCTGTTTGCTTGATTACTTCATCTACTTTTTGCCCTACTGCTTCCACCTTCTGCCATGTTGACACCCCACGCCTGCATTAGCAGCGTTGCATAGGGCTCTTCTGTGGTGAGTTTCCTCCACCTTAAATATCATAGGCTACTCACAGGGCAGAAGGCTGTCAGCAGCATTAGCTCCCTTGGTGCAGCTGGGGTAGTGATCACACATGAACCAGGATAGATGTCAGCATGGGCTCTGAGCAGGGACACAGTCCACAACATGGGCCTTTCATCTACCCTCCAGTGCATACTTGGATTGGCTTGGGCCAGGCAGTGCTTGAACCCTATACCTGTGTGATTAATATTTAACCAAAGTAGACTCACTGCATATAGCACTGTCGCAGAGGTAGGTGGTATTTTTGCACCTGAATTGCAAGCAGGTTAAAAATGGTGTGCCTAGTTGGGTTGTTATCTCTTCAGGTAATCCACAGTTTTGTTTCTCTCGTCTTAGGTGGGGGACACTTACTCCCCTCGCTGCACTGGCAGCGTACCAGGCTTGGAATAAGTATGAGGCTGAAGGTTGCAGACAAGCATCTCCACGTATAGGCTGGGTTTCCCTGTAACAATCTTCTATCCCCTTCCTGATGGTTGACCATTGCGTGAATTTCGTTAAACCCTAGTATGCTTCCCTGATGGTTATATTTCACTCTCCATAGCCAACGTCTCATTGCATCCTACTGTTGCTACAAGGTTTGGGCCAGGAGTATGTGACAAAGGTGTGGGCTGGGATAGTCACAGTAGTATCAGAGGGGTAATTTGAAGGTGAGAGTGGAGAATGGCACAGCTAGAGCCATCTTCTCAGGGCCACGTCCTTCCCTTATTGGGCTATAAGCTCAGAAACCTAGTTTCTGTGCAAGAAACCTAGAAACCACCCAGTCCCATAGCAACAAGTGCCTCCTGCCAAACCCCTCTCCATCTGTATCTGTGCCAGGGCCAAATTTGTACTTCAGTAATGGGTGCTGTGCCAGCTCCACGTGGGCCATCTTGGTTGACTAAGTCTCCCCCTTCTTGCGTTTAAGGAATGTAGTCCACCCATCACCTTGACCTGGACCTTGCTCAGTAGGGCAGTATTCATATGATGTAAGCAGACCAGCCTGTCCTGCAACAGAGCTGGGTGTGCATCCAATGGACACATCTATCCAAGCCACCCCCCTCCAGTAGGTATGGCTCATAGTGGGCATTTTGGTGCTTGCTGCAGAGGTGGTGACAGAGGAGTGCAAGAAGAGTGCACTTACTTTTGGTGTCACAGGAATATGGGGCTTGGTGCGGGATCCTGCCTTGTTCAGGTCCCATAATAGCTGCACAGATAGCAGACATCCCTCCTTCATGACTTTTGACAGTCACTGGTCTGCAAGATTGTTGCCTTTAGCATGGATATCAGTAAACCAAAGTGTAATTCACTTTTCCCAGTCCCAAACTCCACAGTGTATAGGATCTTGCTTCCCATGTGCCACCCTCATTATGTGAAGGTATAAGATGGCCTGCCTTCATTAGGCTTTTACCAGTCTATACTATTTTGCTGGAGCCGTCCATGAAAAACCTTATACTTCTGATCCATCACTGTTTTGTCATGGAGAGGGGCCTCTAGGATGTGGCTGCTTCGGGGCGGGGTCCATGGTCCTCCTTACGCGCAGATGCATTGTGTTTCAGCAGGTTTTTGCACTAACAGGGTTAAGATCCTGCTGCCCCATCTCCTCTGTGTTTGAAGCTTCTATTGAGGATATGAAGGTGCACCTTTGCGAGGCAATGGGAGGCAGCCTCATGGCTTCCTCTCTTCTGGTAACAGAGTCCATGCCACCACGTGTGGGCTGGGTACAGGCACTGCCTGGTCTCCCATCAGGACTCCTGTCTGTTACAGTGCTCACGAGGGAAATGTGGCGCGGAGCCTTTGCCTAAGGAGATGTTCCTATCTCAGCACCTGACCGAGTGAGAGCCTTTGTGGCTCAGTGGAGGTACCAGTCCCTGACCAAGTGCACTGCGTTGAGTATCACCTTTCCCAGTGTTTGCAGTTCCTGGGATATTTGTAGGGGTCCTCCTGGAGATGGAGCTTCCGTACCTGCAGGGCCAGGTGCGTGACACTGGCCTGTTACGTGGGTGGGCACTTAGGAGTTAAGTACAGAAAGAAACATCCTCTTAGGTCTTACTGCAAAGGAAGTGAGTCCTCAAGTCTTGATTTTTGGCACAATGAATGAGAACAAAAAATCTCAACACTGCAAGGTAGTTTATGTGTTTAAGAGATAATCATTAATAATACAACATAAGGGCATCTACACACAGGCTTCTGACAGCCTGACCCTCCATTAAATCACTGTATTCACTGAAGCGGATCACATTGAGGGATTTAGTCCATGGGAAGTTTAAAGATGTCAAAATGCAATTTTTTTCCAAATCACGCTGAAAAGCTGAAATCTGAGAACATTTCAGAACACATTCAATTCCACCTTCCCTGAAGAGGTTCATTCTGCTAGTATCAAAACATTTCATTGACTTCAACATTTAATTTACTTGAATAATTTATCACTGGTAGAGTATATATCAAGTGAAGAATGGGTATTTTAACTTCATAAAAAGAAAATGCATTAATAATATTTCCCTTGAAAATTAACATAATACTTCTATTCTGACCTACTTCTACTCAGTCTAATCAGCATCTTGTGATACAAAATACATCCATGAGAAATTTTTCAAAAGCTCTGATAATGATTATCCCCTAGAAGCAGTAAAAAAGCAGGCATTCAGCCAGGAATAATAGCTCAGCCTGGTACCCCAGGAAATTCCTCCTTCTGTCCTGCCCAAAAAGTTCATCGATAGGTGGCTTTGGCAATACTAACCACTGCTGGTGTGAAAAGACAACAATTAACAGTTATAATCACAAAATTTCTTTAAAGAAACCTTGTCCTTTTGCTGCTTTGCTGGGAAGACCCTGTATAACCTCTCTACATTAGCTTCATGCACCCGTTAACTAATATTCGTATCACAACATGCTTTTCCTTCCCTCGATTTTGACAGGGCTCATTCAATATTGAAAGATGTGCTGGACTGCTACCAAGCATCAGCAGACACCTACAGAGATACATACATATCTCATTTATTTTTTCCCAAATGAGTTTCCATGATCTAAACCATTCCAAATTTCCTAGATTTCTGAGGTTCCTGGGCGCATACTCTGAAGTGATGGGCAGAGCAGCTTGCATGTGTCTAACGTTTTTGAGCCACAAATGGACAACCTTAGTGACAACTGACATGTGACAAAGCCTTTTCTCTCTTTCCCAAACAGCTAATATGCCAGACAATTATCCAGATCAGTTTGATGAGGTAGTGGACTTTATTCAAGCCACCATTAAAAGACTGAGGAGGTCACCGGATAAACAGACTCCAATTTTTTCTAGGCGGGAGAGAAACCGGCAAAACGCAGCCACGAACATAGAGAATTCCAGCAAAAAGGGAAGGAGGAATCAAAAGGGCAAAAATCGAGGATGTGTCTTAACAGAAATACATTTGAACGTGACTGACTTGGATTTGGGATACGAAACCAAAGAAGAGCTGATTTTCCGGTATTGCAGTGGATCTTGTGATGCAGCCGAGACCACCTATGACAAAATTTTAAAAAACTTAACCAGAAAGAAAAAGCTAGTCACTGACAAAGTGAGGCAAGCTTGTTGCAGACCCACAGCCTTTGATGATGACCTGTCCTTTTTGGACGATAACCTGGTTTACCACATACTGAAAAAACATTCCGCAAAAAGGTGTGGATGCGTCTGACGGCTGCATGCCAGAAGCAGCGCTAGTTTTGCATTCCTGCTACGATGCAAAGAGAGGGACCAAGGTTCCTGGGGAAGCGGCTGCTCAGAGCGGAGAAAAGAGGACCAAGAATGCATAATGAAGGGTCATAGGAGCCTGGGGATAGCACGAGGTGTTGTAGGAGGATGGAGGCTTTTGACGTGCTACGGGAAAGTAAATAAAAGCTCAGGTGGAGATGCTGACGGCTGGATGGCATGTGCACTCCCTTTCCCGTTTGACACAGTCCACCATCAGTGAGACCTGGATCCATGAAGAATGTGCTTAAAAACACAACCCTGCCATACCATGCTGTGGTGTAGCTATACCATCCTTGCCAGGAAGCTTAACTGAGAAATAGCTTAGGAGTACCTTACTCATCCCTTGTGTCCTCAGCTTTACTGAAAGACACATTGTGCTACTGCTCATTGAAGGGCGGTTCCTAAGCACTTAGGACAACTTCTAAGCTATAATAAGATTAACCTTGTAATTAAGATGATATCAGGCAAATACCAAAATTCCCAGGCTCAAGTTCTCTAGGGCCAGTACTGATACGAAGCAAAACAGTTCCACTTACTGGTTAAGTTTGGTTATTTCCATCTCATGTTTCTTCAAAATGAGTGTAGGATTTCATTCTTCTGCTACCTATGAAAACAAGTTGAGTTTTTAAGCACTTCTTCCTGGTATAGTAAGAGACATAACAAGCCCGGCCTACACAAAACGTGTTTTTTTTTGGTTTACAAAGGACTAACGTCACTTGCGTAACTACATTTCTATTTGGTCTTTGTGAGTGAGCAGAGACTACTTGATGCAATGCATTTGTTCAGAGACATAAATATACAGAAGATATTTATTGAGATTAAGTTATTGTTATTTATTACTGTTCAGTAATGAGTCTCCTTTCCTTATTTATTAAAGTTTCTTTTCAAAGGTGCCAAAGTAGAAGGTGCTTGGAAGATACAGAGAGACAATGAAGTTGGGAACAACGGTCCATGCTTGTGATTGAAAGTGTTAACTTGAATGCAAAAAATCACTTACTTTACCTTTTTTTCTTTTAAACAAAATCCTGATTATGTTCACAAAATGTAGTGCTGAAGCCTGCAGCCCTTCCTCCTGTTCACTAATACTTTTGAAAATTACTGCAGTCATACATGCGCAGGAGCAGCAATGGCTCTAGGACTTGGCTCAGCATTAGCAATTTGTTAGAAAAACTTGTTCTTGTCATATTTTAAATGTAGCCACATTTTTTTCTCACACTTTTTGCCAACTGACCTCATATAACTATTGACAAATGGAAAATAATCACATTTAGCCTTGTAATTTCTTGTTGTATTTATTTAAGCTTTTCCTTCCGTATTCCCATATAGAAGAGGTTAAATCCCTCTTACTAGTTAGCCCTGGATTTAATATAGCCTGCAGGTAAACAATTGTGTTAAATAACCAAAGTGTTTTGTATAATTTGCTGAAATGTTACAGGATCATACCCACGCAGCAGAACAGTCTGAGTTTCCTTAGGATGAGGGAGGTTGTACAGCAAAGGCGTTCATACCTGACTGCTAATGCAAGCTCTTGTTCCGGAGACTTTTTTCCCAAAGGAGGAGCAGTGCAGGTCACAAGACATACCTGACAACCAGTGAAGCATCAACTCCCACAAAAACAACAGGAAGAAAAAAAATCCCTACTGAAAACCAAAAAATGATGGTCCGACCTTTTACCTCATGCATGCAATGGCTCTCCATACTGATTTTGCCCTGAGCCCCTCAGGGCACCACAGAAGAAGGGTCTAGAGGTCAAAAAAGTCCAGAACAGGCATAGAAAGATGTACCAGGTGTATGAAATGTAATTCAGCCCCGACCTCTGCTGCTTTCCTGGGCGGAGGGCAGCCCCAGAGCCCACCCATGGGGTCCGTTCTCGCACTGCCGTGGGAACACCTTACTCTCCATGCTGGGATGGGGTGGTACAGCTGATACCACCACCAGCATCGGCATGATTTGGGCAGTAAAAGTCTGCTAAGCTGAGGGTCAGCTGCACTGCTGGGTGGTTGACCAGGCGCAGCAGTCAGAGGTGTGCTTTCACTTGCCCCAGTTGCTGAAAACTTGCCCCAAAGCATTTTCTGTGCAGCTTAAAGAGGCTGCAACCAAAGCAAATCACTATGTTCAAAATACAAAAGGGTAAAGTTTGTGATTTTTTTTTTATTTTTTAGACCTTACTGAAGACAGGAGTGTGCTTCTCTGGAGTTTTTTACTTCACCTACGATTTATGTCTCAGTCATTTGTGTTAATCAACCAAAGTTCTCTACAGACTTTATTTTTGTACAATATTCATTTTATAACTTTTTACAAAATAAAACTCATTTCTATTGTTTCCTGGTTGTTGCTTGTGCTTCTTACCCACTGTACCACGTCCAAGTTATAGTATTGCCCAGTTCCCAACCCGCATGGGGCAATGCTGAAGAGCCAGCAAGTCCTCTATGCAGTGGAGCTTTCCTCTCCTATCTCACCAGTGTCGTTAATGTGGATCAGAGACGTCTGTAGCTTCTTAGCAGAGCACAACATTAATGGGCCACTGCAATAAATGGCTTGAAAATTCATGGCAAGCAGTGAGACAGTAATCAACCCAGTGGCAGGCTCGAAGCCTAGTGTTACCTAAGCTGTCCCTTACCCATGCGGGGCTGCAGTGTCATCATGGTGGCCTTGGCTATGCATGGCCACAATTCCTACTCTCAGAGGAGATCATATTTTGCTTTGCTAACCCAGGCATTACATCAGTTGGACTAAATTCCATCAACTTTGGCAGTCCTTTTCCCTTCGTCTTTAAATAGGAAAATACAACTTGAGGAATTTTCTTTCCCGCCACTATGATGGAAAAGATGAGGGCAGGTTTTGTGGCTGTGGCCAGCAACATCTTCTCAACTGTTTTGTGTTAAGTGCTGCAGTTCCCATCACAGAGCCAATAAACGCATGCAGACTTACAGGTTTTGACACCAGGCTCTGTACTCCTCGAAACTGCTACAGAGAGGAAGAGGGAGCATCTGAGCAGTGAGCCAGTGAGCAGGAGATCAAACACTCTTTCTCTTAATGTACAGCATATGGATGCCTTGGTTTCATCTGTGCCGGGTGAGGCTGTGCACGCAGATCTAGCCCAGCTGCTCAAACACAAAGCAAAGCTCGCAAGCACTGGTTTCGAAGCACACAGTATTGAAGGCATTTCTCCTCGCATGCCACCACCTCCGCTCCTTGCAGCAGAAGCCCATCCACCATGCACAAAGGCCGCTGATTGCAGTCTGGTTGAATGTAGCATGCATTATGTGTTTGGCATGAAAATGACCTGAAGCTTCAAGTTCAGCGGAGATCATGCACTTTCCCAAGAGCTGGAGGGAGCGTCTACATAAAACACAACTGTGAGGTGCTCTGAAGATTAATCTCTGATTTTATAGCCCAAACCATCTGTCTCCTCTTACATGGATGGGGAAGCACCAGGCCAACGCTGAAGTCTTGCTTGGCCTTATCAAATGCTTTGAGTGGGCCACATAATAGCTGGCAGGAGCAGGTTTGCTTGCATGGAGCTGTTCCACCCTCCTTCCCCAACCTTCCTGGTGAGGATAATATTGGAGAGAGCAGATGGGGTTTTGCCATTGCAACCCCAGGCTCACCACTGCTGGGCTGGCACCTTCAGCCTCATTTTCTGGTTAAAGTAAGGCTTGCAGTATTTCCCTGGCATCGTGCATGAGTTAAAGCAGCTTGAAGCCTTCAGCTGGCAGGTAGTGTAAAAAATTTAAAAAAAGGCTTAAAATTTCATCTGTCACTAGGTAGTGCCAGCGCTGGGACAGACATTAAGTTGCTGCTTGAGTAGCAGCGACAGCACTACCCTGGGTCCCTTCTGGAAGGAGAAGATGTGTCGCAAGTTAGATAATCTATTTACAAGGGAGAGGATGGAACAAACCACATAATTATTTACACTTACTCAATACTAAAATCAGGAGGATGTTAAGTTTTATTACTCGACATCTTGATAAGGATCTTTTTTTTTAATTTTACATTGTGTTTTGTTGCATCAGTTAGCATTGTGCTGTCAGACAAGAAGGGCTGATTAGAGACTTGGGACAAATTATGGATGTCTAAGGAAAAAGCAGGTATTTTGCATATTTAGTGATGCAGCTTGGAAATCTGACCCCTCCAGCAGAAGAGATTGCAGCCATGTACATCCCACAGCCAGTGTCACCCACAGACAGGCCATCAAGAGAGAAATTGTAATAATACCAGGTCCTTCTGCAAGCTCTCTGTGCGCTCTGTCCCACGGCTGTCTGGTGGTGCTGGTCTCAGGGCAAAGAGGATAACGTAGGCAAAACTGTTTGATTTTGGGTTGTTTCACCTCTGCCCACCAAAGGGGAGAAAGGCCAAAGGCAGCCAGTGCCTCGGTCTGGAAGAGCACAGGAGGAAACCAGCAGCAGCCTTGCTCCTTGCAATCTGGATGACCAACCAAAAATACAGAGGAAAATATCAGGATGAAGAAAACAAATGCAGCTGACACATTGTATAAATAGGTCTTCAAATGTCATGCATGGCTGGAACAAAGATGTTTTGTTCCAAACCAAGAGACAGCTTGAAATGGCTCAGTAATACACATTGAGAAGTTTGCTTATTTGGAACAGAGCTCTTCTAATGAAAAGGTTAATTGTGTTGCAATGGAAAAGAAAAAAGGCGAAGCAGAGGCCAGGCCTGCACTCCTCACCCTAGCAAAATTACCACTGGCTTGAAGTGAAGATTTTCTATAGCAAACATCACAGGACTGAACTACTAACATTACAATAAATTACACAGTAGGTATAGACACAGGTCAATAAAAATAGCTAAACAAACCATATATTCTAACAGTATTAATCCCTGTGGCTTTCAGACAAGCCGCAGCAGCAGCCAGTGAGAGAAACATGGTGTTCAGCTCAGCTTGATGCCGGGAAGTTTCCTTGGGCAGGCACCAAGCTCCCGTACTCGAGGTCAGCACCATGACATCTTCACTCACCGTTTGCTTTTTCACTTCGAAACTGTGGCATTTTGTTCACTTTTCCCCAAAAGGGTCACTCACAAATGTGGAAAACTTTGTGCTTTGCAGCTGAAGAAATGGCAAAGAATGCGATGGGCTTTTGAAGGCTGTGAAGGGCTGCTGTAATTACCCACAGGGCTGAGCTTTTGTGGGCAACTTCTCTAGCTTTTTGACAGCAATCCCAGCCCTGGGCCGCAGGTGCAGGTTTCCTACGGCTGCTCCAAACCTTTGGTTTCCTATCTGCCAGCACACTGGATGAGGCACACTGCCTTCTCTGTCACCCCAGGGGGGGTACAAACATCAGTCCCTAGCCCAGAGCTTATCCCCAAGTGGTCCTAGCAGGTCTGAAGCCACCAATGTCCTCACCAGAGCTACTCCACTGGCTGTTGTGGAGTTACTCCAGTTTCACAGGACTGTAAATAAGCATATCAAAGCTGTTGATTTTCTGGGCAATATTCACATACAAATACAAAGACTGGATCCTTGTACAATCCCCCTAGACTTTCTGTTTCTGTTTCCAGTTTCTCTTACTTATTTCACATGACCTGGAATTTCCAGAGCTTCAAGACATTTGTGCTGGTTTTGACTGGGGTAGAGTTAATTTCCTTCATAGCAGCTAGTATGGGGCTGTGTTTTGTATCTGTGCTGAAAACAGTGTTGATGACACAGGGATGTTTTCGTTACTGCTGAGCAGTGCTTACACAGAGTCCAGGCCTTTTCTGCTTCTCACCCCACCCCACCAGCGAGCAGGCTGGGGGTGCACAAGAAGCTGGGAGGGGACACAGCCAGGACAGCTGACCCCAGCTGACCAAAGGGATAGTCCATACCATATGACATCATGTTCAGCAGATAAAGCTGGGAGAAGAAGAAGGATGTGGGGGGACATTTGGAGTGATAGCGTTTGTCTTCCCAAGTAACCGTTACATGTGATGCAGCCCTGCTTTCCTGGAGATGAACACCTGCCTGCTGGTGGGAAGGAATGAATGAATTCCTTGCTTTGCTTTGCTTGCATGCACAGCTTTTGCTGGGGTTAAACCACGACAACATTTCACTGTGCTCTTTCCGTGTTGCTAATTCCCCCTTCTTTTCTCCCTCTCCATTGATGCCCTCCCACAGTTTTCTCTTCCTTGACTTGTCTCATCACTCCCACATTAATCTCTGGCATCACAGATGCTGTAAACATGTCCAAATATTCCCTTATTTTAGGTTAAAATCATTCCCCTCTAAGATACAAAGAGGGGTCAACAGGCACTCCTTGTTAGCATTTGGTATTATTTTTAATAGCAGTTTTAATCTAGAGATGAAAAATTTCCTTAAATTTCAAAAGATACAGAGACCCCTTTCCCACAGGACTAGGCAGGTCCTCTGGGGGTGACAGTGGCTGCACAGCCAGTGCAAGGATGAAGATCTCCCAATACCCCGCCTCTGGTAGTGGCCCTCAGCTGGGAAAGGAAAGAGTAGAATAAAAAGGCAAATTGGGAGTGGTATTTTTCCCTGGAAACCCCACCCAAGCTCCAACAATTTGCAGTTCAGGAACTTTCTGAGCCAGACGTTTTATTGGTGTCCAACAGCCCTTGGCAGGTCTGTCTCCCTGGGAAAGCACCCAACATCCTCCTCTGTGAATTTATTCTTTCAGGTTCCCCTGCACTCTGGGGCAATTTAATTCTGTGCAATGTGAGCAAGCGCTTCTCTGCTGGAACTAAACTTCCATTTCATCGATTGCCCTCTGATTCTTGTGTCCGGACGAGTTGCCAGTCCTCCACCTTCGTAGTCCACATGTGTCTGTCCAATCTGAGAAGCCCTCACATCTCTCACCATCCGTGCCTTCTCTCTCTCTTCCAGTCAGACCACATTCCTCCTGAGGGGAAGATGCTCCGGATGTTGGATGGGAGCAAACCCTGGATTTCCACAGAGGCACATTGATATTTTCTGTTCTGTTTTCCATTCTGTTTCCAATAATTCCTTTCAGGTGCTGGATGGGGAACTCATCAGAGACATGACTTCAGAGGCAACAAGTTGCATCCTTTTGGGAATCCCCTTCATTTAACACCGAACTTTTTGCCAAGTATCAGCCCCGAGCCCGAATAGCTCAAATTGTTTTGGTCTATACAAGATATCATGTGGCAGCCAAATTAAGATTTCGTTTTACTGATGTGAAACCATTGTGCGCAGTCACTGTGGAGCCAGAAGGCATTGCCCCAGGGCTGGGCCGCTGTGTGGTACCAACAGATACCCACCTCTCAGAGCTGTCAATGTATGGAGATCCCAAGTCTCCAGGATTGAGGCACCCATCTGACTTAGGAACAAATCTTGTGTCTCGACGCTCACAGAAAATTAGTTAAAGGGATCGTGTCTTCTGGGAGCTACCCAGAGGGCTGCCTTAAATCAAAAAAGGGTCATAGACAATGAGTAGGCCCTTTTGAAAACAGTAATTACTGGAGGAAGGGATATGGCAGTAGCCCAAGGACAAGCAACAGTGACCAAATGCTGCTGCAAACAAGGGGTTCAGGGAGAGGCCGAAATGTGGCACAGGCCACCCCCCAAGCTGTGATGATCAGTGGAAAAGTGTTTCTGTCAGGCCGGGAAACGGGTAAATGCAAGAATGTATCCAAAAGATAAAGTTTCTGTGGCTCTCATGTGGACCAGGTGCCCACCACAACGAAGAAATGAAGATGACCTAAGGCGCAGATGTTTGGGAGGAGCTGAAGAAAGTCCTGCAGCAGTTTTTTCTGGTGTTTATCTAGGAGGTCAAATTCTGCTAACAGCAAATATTTTCCTATCAAGGGTATCTGGTTTCATTTCAGCCACGAGTGGGAATCTCATTTAAAAACCCAGAGCAAGTCAATGATAACGAGGCATTTTTGCAAGGAACATGGAAACCTCCCTTTCTAATTCTGACAACTGGTGGAACAAAATTTTGAATAGTTAAAAAAAGGTCTCCAAAACCTTGGAATTTGTTCCATTAATCTATTAAGAAAGGCTTGGGATCACCTTAGGCTGATTTGTTAGTGTCAGTAATATGTGACTATTATAGGACAATGCAAGTAAGTCTCAGTAGCAGACTCCGGTTTATATTTGACTGTGAGTGAGTCTGTATATTATGTGCTAATGTGAACCAATGAAGCACCTCCATGTCATGATATCTCTTTGGCCAGCTGCTTTGGGGAGATGGTTTTAAATCTCTTTAAATCTTTGTCTATTGTTTTAGAATAGATGTGATATTGGCCATATTTAATGTAAACAAATCTCTCATAGATTTTTCCTACATGACATCGGTGACATGACATGACATTTCCCTAATTGACATGGTTTTTTTACACAAGGTGAAATAATGCCCAGCCTAAAATTGCTTCCCCATCCCCACCATCTGAAGGATAAATGGAAAACAGTAGCGCCCAGTATCAGAGGCCACAGCAATGCTATTGTATTTAGGACAAGAAAGTTCATTAAAAGTTTTGTGTATTGGTTTAATTTACCCATCTCATGATAAAACATAAATCTCCTCTATCTTCTTTGACACTAACTACAGACTCAGAAGTGTACTTTAAAACTACACTGTGTGAAGATTTTTGAGCAAATATGGTAAAGCTTCTCTTAAAGGTAATCCCTCTGAGCCTGCATGGTCTCAGTCATGTTTATTCACCTCTTCCAGTGTTATAACTCAATAAATACTGCTATGGCTTAGCTAGGACAGCCACTAAATGTATAGTTTTATGGCTGAGTCTGCTCTCTGGTGCTCATTTAATCATGTGTTTTATTGTCAGCTCTTCTCAAACTGTCAAGCGTTGTTCCTTATGAGAGACACCTACTTTCTGTAACACACATCCCCCCTAGTCACACTCATCATTTGGTACGATTGCCTTTCTTTTCTCTAGCCTGTTGATGACATTTATGGCTGTTTTTTTCCCAAGAAATAGCATATTTTTAAAACAGGGCCTCTTTTTCACTTTTTAGTGCTTTGGCTCAATAATTTCTCACATGCTAGAAATGGCCCAGCTGATGTCTTGATCTTTATAACCATCCCCATCCAAGCAGCAGTGAAATCTCACGGTGTGTACTGATTTGCCTTTCTTCAGGAGGCCCCATGGAAAATCCCCTTCTTGCTGTGCTCAGTAACACAAATGCAGAAGCCACATGTGCTGTGGTCCACTCTACCGGCCTGCTGCTCTCCATCCCCAGCCTCTGCCACTCTCCCTGAGCACGACACAGTGACCACAGGCAATGAGGCCAATGCAATGGAGAAATACAAACATTTTCCCACATTCACATCCACATCCAACAGAAGCCTACTACCAGTGGCAGGACACTGCAAACTGGTGGTATGTAAGTGTCTAGTGGCCCCCGTTGTGCACAAAATTTACCAATGCTGTGGGGCTCTCTGTGTCCATACAAAGTCTCCGAATAGAACAGAACAGACTATTTCAGTTGGAAGGGACCTACAATGATCATCTAGTGCAACTGCCTGACCAAATCAGGGCTGACCAAGTTAAAGCAAGTCCTCCTAGCCTTGTCCAAAGAATAGAACACAAGGATCGGGGGGGGAGAGATGCCGCTTCAGTGGTTACCAGCCTCATTTACACCTACAGGAATTCACAGAGACAACTGTTTAGCAAGAGGAACCAAGCAAATAATCTGCTTCTGGGACTTCTATGCATTTCCACAGACAAATATTTCAAGAACACTAAAGATTGAGTGTTTTTCCTATGCTTTTTCAAACTCAGCAATTTGTTTCTCCATCAGAAGAAGTCAGCTCAGCAAAACGGAAACCTTTTGTGATAATTCATCCATTCGGCCAACGCTTCCTATGGCAAGCAAAAAAGGGAGCTCAGCTCACCTCTCCCGTGGATCTCACACAGCACGTCAGGCTATATGGCAAAGCTGAAACAAAGCGCTCTGGCATTGCAGAGATGAAATATCCCACCAGGTTTTGAAAGAAATCCTTAGCTACCCACTCCTGGCACTTCACTTCCAATACTGGTCTGCAAGTAGGTTGTGTCCATCCTGACATGTCCTGTGATCAGCCAGCTGATGGGATGCTAATCAGGGCATACATATTCACCCTTTCTGGGACATGGTGAAACAAAAAACACAGCAGAAAAAAGCCACTCCTTTCTGATAGCCAACCACTACGGAACCACCCCACTGAAGACAACAGAAGATAGCAACGACTTTCACATCATCAGTTTAAGAGGAGCAAAATCACTTGAAAAGAGAGTCCTAATACTGTATTAAGTCGCACGGTTTTAACCTCATCATGCATGTGCTTTCTAAGTGTTCCCAAAAGCCTAACTCTTGCTCTAGGCTGCCTGTGCTGCCAGAATTGCTGAAACTGCTCAGCAAACGGGATGGATGAGAGTGCAGTGAAAAAGCAGAAAGGTGCTTGGAGTTGGGCGGCCGGGCTGCAATATCACTATTTCAATCCAGCTGAAGAAAACCCTCTTTTTGAAATCTTACAGAGAGCAATAAATGTGTGTTTCCTGACCTCAGCAGGGGTCTGGCTGAGAGGAGCCCATTTCAGTTGCTGTAGCCGTGCACATCAGCTTTGCAGATTTGCCAGCTCCCTCTGCAAGATGGCCTGCAACATGTGTACACATGGTATCTGGCAACAATAATTCAGAGAAAATGAAAAATGCTTCTCATTCATTGCAAACAAATGGGTACAGTGCAATCCCAGGCAAACTTTCCCAAAGCAGGCAGCTTTCTGGATTAAAAAACAAGGGAGCGAAAAGAGAGTGGGGGGGCCTGGGGGACCCCTGACAGGAAACGCATGGGCACGGTTACTTCAAAGAAGGGAGCAGAGATCTAGGAAAAGAGCAAGTTTCCAAATGCAGCCTTTGCTTTCTTCTCTGGAAGAGCAAAGCTCTGCCCATGGCCAGCACGGGCGCTCACACGTGCGCTGCCAGGGCTCCAAACCGCAGCCACCAAGAACACCCTGGTCCCAGAGTGGACCCTCATCGCTCATAGCCAAGTTATCCCCAAAACAATTACTTCTGGCATTTTAAATCCCTGTGACTCTGCAGGCCTGGGCACCTTCTGAGAAATAAACAGGCTTTCATTTACTTCTAGGTTTCTTCCTTGTAGAGGCTTTGTCTGCCAGGGCCTGCGATACCAGCACTCAAGGCCACTGGAAGAGCAAATCCGTGGAGAAACTTTAGAGAGCAGCCTCGAAGCTCATCTAAACAGGGATGTTCCAGATGAAGGCACTCAGAGTCACTTAGCCACACAAAATTTGAGGAATCCAACCTGGCTGTCTCTGCATCCATGCCTTTACTTGATGGTCCTTCTCAGTTTTAGGTATAAAATTGGCAACTATTCCAAAAAAGGGTCAGCAACTAGGTGGAGAAATGTACGGCATATATACCACTGCCAAGTGGGAAAAAGCTACTGCATGTAACAAAGTAACATAGGTGAGCAAATAAGCCTCTTTTATGAAAAATATGATAGGACATTAGATTTGGATTTGGATTGTATCTGGTGCGAAAGCTAAGGCATATTACTATATGTGGATAAAATTTAATTCTCACTTTACTTTTGGCATACATGTATTTATTTATACACATCAACAGTGTATACAGTACAGAGCTCATAAATTGTCTTAGAAATAGGACCTCAATCCAAACATAACCCAATTTCATAGTCAACAATCAAAATGCTAAAATCAATAGGTCATCTGATCTCTCCAAACCAATTGCAAACTGATAGATTCATCGTAGCATTTCTGTTATCATTGGTTTAAAAGCTATAAACATGCTTTCCTGAAGTTTTACGGGGAATAACAGCTTGCGCCAACGTCACTTGGGCGTCATGGTTGGGAGTTGTTTTGCTTCCCCTTGTAAAAGCTCTGTTGTGTTTACTCCACTAAAGTTTAACTTGGCTATGATTTCATGACTCCTGAATTCACGCTGCCCCCCCACCCCCACCCCGGGCCAAGCCATAGAATAGCTAAAGACTCAATAATGATGAGTGACATCATTAACCCAATACAGTAGCTATTCACATGTACGCTGTGGTCTCCTTACATAATCACCTAATTTTAGCTACTAAGTGAGCCACATACAGTACCACAGTGTATTATGAGCTCTGAGTAACTGTCTAGTATCCAGATGCTTTTTCCAAGGTTATTTTATTTTCCTGGTTTAAAATTATTTCCTTATGCAAATCTCAAAGTGTTATTTTCCCATAAGCAAACCCTCTCTTCAAAACATATTCAAAGCCTCTGCTGCTCCTGATCACCTTGACACATCGTTAGCTGGTCATTGCAGTTGCATTGGTGCTCATGGCACTAATATACGGCAGGCACAGGACCTCAGGATTTTATAATGACTGTCCATGAGAACAGCCCTAAGAAAACAGTAAGGTGATACAAGCCTTAATTCAAGCACCAGACACACACGCGCTCGAGTAAAGGCACCTGGTTTACTAAAAGTAGGTGTTTCTTGTAGCTTTACAAAATATCTACGAAAGTACTTTTTAAACCAGAAATATTTTTGGGCAAGGACTTCTTTTTGCTACGTGCTACAACAGCAGCATCTGCAAGCCCTATTCCCTGCAGTCAACTAACAGCAGACACATGCATATTTGATGCCATTTATAGGTACAAACTCCAGATACAGATTAAATGTGGTAGCTTAGACATGCTAGCGGTAGTGTTGGAAATCTCGCAGATGGATGTTGCACTTTTTCAAAAGAAGTAAGAAAGCAGGGCTTTCACTGCAGGAATCCCACGTGCAATTTGCACCCGGGCGCTGTGCACGCCTTCCAGGTAAATTGCATATTACACACACCGCATGTACATGCTCCACGGGCCACACCACATACAAAACAAATCCAATGATCCTATGTGATCCAATTTACCTTTCTTCAGCTTTTTGTCTGATATTTTTACATAACCATGCCCTAGCAATGAGAATCATAGCTTTAAAAAACTCCCTATTTCTATAGTGTTTTTAATCTAAATGACTTAACATGCTTAAATGTCAGAAGTCCTAATTGCTAATTGCTCAGAAGTTCCTGTGCCTGTAGAAATGTATTGAAAAGAGGCTGACGGATTTCTTAGCAATTACAGAAAAGATACAGGACTATCTGCAGTGCTTGTACTGAGGCACTTTATTATGGAGCATGCAGAAGAAGATTACATGTAAAAGCCAACTCATATGTTATGATCCCCAAAACCACAGTTCTGCTAATCCCCCCATCCCCATAGTGGACATTTGACTATCTTTCTCAGCACACTCTCTTTTGCTGCTGCCCAGAGCTGTTCTCCAGCCAGGAGAGCTGGCAGCCAGTCCCCGTCCCTTGTGTAATCAACTAGCTCACCTCAGAGATATGCTCACATTGTGCTGGCACGGACTCACTTCTTCCACTTTGCAGCACTATGATCTGCAGACAGAACTCTGGCCCGGCTTTCTGTCTAGTTAAAACAAAACTAGTGTCTTCGTGACAATTTCTGGAAAAACAAACATGCTAAAACCCAAGGCAACATCCTCTGCTGGCTTCAGTAACGGCAACTCCTTAGCACTCATTTCCATTAGCAGAGGTGCCGGCTCCTGAACTCTGGTTCACTCTGCGCTACTGGCACAATATTTTTGATTGTGGTGTTAGTAGGAGTCAAACAAATCCCAAGTTAATGTTGGGAGCTGAATGTTTATGCTGCAGAGGGCAACTAGCTGTGCACAGCTTTCCCCCCTAAGGATCTACTCCATGTCTAATGATGCCGTGGTAATTAACAATAAAAATTCTCCATGTGGTAAAAACTGACTGTAAAATTCCCTGTAAAAAAATCACATTTAATAGACAGATTAAAAATTAAACCAAAGCCCAACCACACAGGAATGCTGAGTGAAGCAAATGGGAATGCTGATCGTGCCTTGGGACAAGGAAGACAGACTAGTCTGTTTGTCTAGGCATTTATAAACAGCGTAAGCGAAATAGCAAGGTTTGATTCTGCCCAGGACTGTCAGGTTGCAGCCCCTGCATTCATTCCTGCAGGCAGAGGGCCCTACGTTTGAGATTCCGATCATTTTTAATTAAAAAAAAACCCTGGCTCCCAAAGCAGTGCAGCATGATTCAGTAATAAACATCATCAACGCTGAGCCTGGGCCGTGGAGAGCCAGCGCAGCACCGTCGCTTCCCAAAGGAAGCAAAATGTTCCTCAGCTGCGTGCAGAGAACGGGGCGCCAGGAGCAGCGAGTTAAGGAACGGAGCGAAGGCAGACGAGCACAAAGCAGAACTAAGCGACGTGTCAGCTGGCGGGTATTTCCAAAGGCGCCATTTCAACCTGAATCGCCAGTGTGATATGCCCACAACCTGAAGGATTCAGTTTCTCATGACAACCAAATGGTTGCTGATGCAGTTACACAGCGCTGCTTGTAACTCAGTTACAGGCACAAACCCACAAAAGTTAGATTACAACCATGAGGTAAGAGTATTTTCCTGGTTTGAAAAGATGTCTTAGAGACTTCCCCGCAGCGGAGAGATGCTGGTAAAGAGCACTAAAGGGACACTGAAATAGTGGAACTATATTCCTAGATCTGCCACTAATCTGACTTTGATTAACTGTCCTCGTCTTGTATTTCTGTTTCTTCAATCCTGCAGTAATAGTTGTTTTTCCCATTTAGATTCTTAGAGCAGATGATACCATCTCTGATCATAAGTTTGAGAAGCATCTAACAGAATAAAAGCCTGAACTTGAACAAGGGTTCTTGGAGCACAGCAAAAAGGAAAGGCGGGAAGCAGCGATACTCTCTACAATTTGATTAAGTTACTTTCCCCCCACCCCAAAGAAAAAGAAAAATGTTTAACAACTTCTCTTACAGAACTATTCAAACTCTCCTGTATGCCAGAGTAGGATGGTATGCCGGACACTAAAACAAGTGGTTAAAAGAAACAGAAAGAATATATACCACTGTGATACTTATTTCCAGAACTAAAGCTTCCCTTTTATTTTTTTAGTGTAAACATGAGTGAAAAGCTAGTAAAAATTAACAAAAGGGACATTTTATAGAGCCTCAACCAAAAATATTACCACCTTGTGAACAGCAATCTCTCTCACTGCATTTGGGAATGTACAGCTATCATCTTCATTGAAACCTCCTTCTTCTGTAATCTTTCCTGCATTACAGGATGATTTTACAATGTTTTTGGAAAACATTATGGAACGTTTGAAAGCTGACTAATTAATTTTTACATGACCATGGGCTGTGATGCATGGATATGCATCATCTTCATCCCTCACCTTCATCCTACAACTGGCCTGGGGTGCCCATCTGCCAGTGCCACCACTCCTGGAAAGGTTTCCTAAAAACTGTCAGTGCAATAGCCCAAACTTCAGAGCTGAGAATAACTAAAACGGGTGCCTCAGCCCTGGGGAAAATCTCACCAAGAAGATAATTTTCAGCACCATGTCAGTCTAACTCTCTCCTCTTTTTTTACTTTACTTTTCTTTTTCCATTTTGTGGCTCTCTGGGCTACTCCAGTGCATTGTTCCATTCTGCATAGGGTCAATATCAGTGTTTTGCCTAAGCGTACCCCAACTGGTGTGTGGGAAACTCATGTCCCTCAGATTAAAATACTTACTGCAGATTCTTCCATTTTGTCCTTCATTGGCTGTGCCTCTCATTGATTACACGGCCAGCTTCAGTTTCTCTGGTCCTCTACATTTCGCTCAAGATACTGCCTTGATTAAGGTAAATATCCCCCAAGATAACTGCTCATCCACACAGTTAATGCACCACTTGAGATATGTAGCATGTCATTTCTTGGGCATAATTCCCTGCATAGCATGTCCCCATCAATGAAAGAAACAATATATGTACACATATATGTGTGTGCAAATGGTTGTCACATTAAACACAAAGCAGATCTCAGGTACTTTAGCATGTGACCTGTTAATCTGCAAGAAGATTATAGTTTGAATCATCAGGTTTTGTCATGTATTTTTTGTCAGTGTACCACAGAACACTCCTTTCAGAATAATCTTCTAGGCAATCCTTCACATTCAAGGATAATCTGCCTCGTGGCAGTCACCAGCAGTGGTGTCAGTGCAGGACGAGGAAAAGCCTCCTGTGAATCAGGAGCCGGCTGTGCTGTCATTGTCCAAATATTACAAGGATCATGGATCTGGAAGTTAAGCACGGGCTGTTTAGTAAATTAACAAACCAGGAAGTATTTTCCATCTTACTACATATGGACAATTTATAATGGGCTGGCAAGTCCAATATCAGGCTTATTTTTTCATTATCATATTTCCTTGACATATATTTCCGTGAAATCTCCACATCCTGTTTACATGTGGGGGGAGGAAATCAACCCCCAAAATGTTTAAAGGTTGTTTTACAAGGGAAAAATGTCTGTCCCAACAATTCAACATTCATGAGAAACTCTAAAACAGAGCACCTGAAGCACATCCATATGGGTAACAGCATGACTGGGAAGAGATCAGCAGAGTTGCTTTCTGAAACATGAAAATTTCCAAACTAGATAGAGAGATAAAAAGTCACTTACTTATCTTCCTGCAACTTCCCTTGAAAACTCCAGGATTTTAAGGACGCAAAGAGCTGCAATTACAAGCAGGGAGGGAAAGCAGATTTTTAAACCTGATAGGAGACAAGAGTTTGCCTCCCAGAGAGCCAGCTAAATTTGCAAGAGTGCGAATAGAAAGGAGCACTTTTAACTTGTAGTACATGACATCTGGATCTGGTGCTTGCAGAAGGATACCCCTCTACGCTGTATTTACCAAGCCGATTTTCAGACACAAGCCATCCCAACCACTTTTGTACTCAGTGGCTGCGAGACAGAACATGCTACGTTCCCAGTCCGGGTGTCACTCAAGCTGCTCGGTCAGGAGCAATCCTTTTGGCAAAAGCTCCACGTGCATTTTTTTGCCTGCCTTGTCAGAGAAAACACAGAAACACAAACTGCCATCCACCAACTGGTGTAGCTGAGAGTCATCCTGCCACAGAGGAAAGAATAATCTGCATTTTGAATTATTGTTTTCCAGAGGTATTATCTTGCATTTGTCAGGGTGACTCCTTGTTACTTCCTGCTTCTCTTTTTTCAGTGGTGTTTGCAGTATTCATCTGCATCATCTGTTAATTTCATTAACATCCTGTTTAATGATCTCGAAGGGGGTAGTTTAAAATTATGTTACCTAAAACCGGACATAAACTCCCTATTCCTGCAGGATCCCACCAATCACCTCCCACTCATCCCTGTGCCCGATTATTTATCATGACCTGTTTCCTTGTCTTCTGCAAGAGCTCACGCTGTATTCGTATGACATGCCATCTTAAGGTGAAAATTCCTGAGTCGCCGGGCCTTAGTTTCTTAGTCTGGGATTGCTTCTGGTTTTCCTTTGACTGCTACATTGTGCCTTTAAGGACTGAATTAAATTTATCTGAATCATTATGATAACAACACAGTTTTGTCCCGATTCTGTGATGCACTAGTAAGCTATGGGACATGGCTATAGGCACTTTATTGTTACAAACTATAGTGGTATTACTGTAACAAACTGGAAACTTCATATTCTCCCAAAAATTTTTATTATAAATATATGCTTTTACAATTAACTCAGCCACTTAATTAAAATATATATCAAGACACACTGAAATTATTCTATGAATAATCAAGGAGATCTTACCAGAAAATGCCATAAAAACTTAAAGCCATTGTTGATAACATTGCTTGCAAACGCTATTTTGAAGATGCTGGCCTCTCTATTTGGAATATTCCTGATGTTTGCCTCTGCTTAGTCAGGTGATTTTAAATGAAGAGCCAACTGCAAACTGTACACTAACTTCATCACAAAGCAGCCCCCTTGCTGATGCCACAAGTCATAGTGTTACAAAATCT